>VOPJ01005359.1:0-11549 GCA_014673585.1 Semibalanus balanoides | reverse complement strand
GCGATCGTTTATAAATATCGAAACAAAACAATGTGCAAAACAATATAATAAAAATGCAATCAAAGGTGCTACAATTATAATATCCAATAATCAAGCAATTGGCTACTTACCATAATACAAATACATTTGATATTCCAGAAGAGTAGGCACACATCCTTGAACATGTATAGCTCTTGCCGTCAAATTTATTGTACTAACGTTGGAAATGTATATATTATTAGCATCGTAAGTATATGACGATGTCCATGGTGTATCCATTGACAAACAATGATGATGATGATGATTTGGGTTTAAGGGCGCCTCAACTGTAAAGTTATGTTGACAAACAATTAGACGTGTTTGTATATAAGACAAAACGTTTTGTGTTTTTAATTGAATCGGCCAATTGTTTGTCTCACTAAGGAAAGGAAGCATAACTAAAAATTCCCTAGCATAAAAAGCTAACTCAATAGTCCGTTGCCTAAGTCGTCAAAAAAGGCGTATCTCGGTAACTTACGTTTTTCTACCATGGAGAAATAGTTCAGTCTTAGAAGATGAATTTCTTTTAAAAATCAAAATGCAAACTGACTAAGTTATTTCAGTGTGAACTCCGTGCGAGTCGATCAGCATAGCCAAAACACAACGAAACCGTGACACTGCAGTGCATAGATATTTGTCATGCGCTGATATACAAATGTATATCAATAGCATGAACACCGACTGACCATTTTCCCATGACTATCCTAACGATTACATGGCTAGTTACTCATCTGTCTATGGTCAAGTGACAGATGTTCAGTGATCATACACTGTTTAAATGTTTCGAAAATGTTGAAATTATTACAAGATATACGGTATTTGTGCTGACAGATTGTAAAATACCTCCCTTCGTATTCTCCATAAAACGGTGTCATTTTCTAAAATTGCAAAACAAAATCGTTACGCTCGTTTCCGTTTGGACGGCAGACTTCTGCTCACCAACATGTTACCATAGACAAACACTCTGGTTTGTTGTAGTGCTGTTCATAATGAATTTACCTTTATGAAAAACACTCAAGTTTGTTGTAGTGCTGTTCATAATGAATTTACCTGTGTGTTTGCCAAACTCTTCCAGGATCTCCTCTTTGCCCTTAGATTTAGGAATGTTTCCGACAAAAAGGCGCAGATTGGGAACACTGATATTAACTTTCAGCGTCTTCCCCTTTTTGATCTCGTGATTGTCGAGCTGTGGAACGAGACATGCCAAAGAATCAACGGAAGCGTTCACACACAGGAAATGTTCACAGATTAAAGCAATGTCTATTTTGTCGATTTTCTCCAAACCCAACCACCTGCAGGAAAAGCATGTCAACCACTGCCTGGCAAAGAGAAGATCTGGCACAGGAATCGAGTAAAATGAGCAGAAACCAACGTAGGTATGAATAGGTTGACCAGCGTCTGTCAAGATCCACAAACTCGGTACTTCAGTTTCAATTTGGAAGCAACCCACCCATTGAGATCATAACACGTGAATTTCAAATACCTGCTTGACTGCCTCCCTTGCGCCATCTTCGCTGGTAAATGTGACAAAGGCATAGCCTCTGTTCTGGCCACTCATGGGATCCATCATCAGACGAAGGTCCCAGATGTCGCCGCATTTCTCGAAGAGCGGGATCAGTTCATCCTCAAACATCTCTTTCGGGATCTTCCCTACGAAAGCCTCGCAGCCGGCACCGGGCTGTTTTCCTTCCCAGTTGGGTGGGGGACCACCATACTTCCTCTGGCCGGTCGTGACGTCCAGGGAAAACCCGGTGCGGTCCAGGATAGCCTTGATCTTCTCTTCGTTTGGTCCATGGGCGGCAGGGACAGTAGGACCTGCAACAGAGAATACATTAGCCTCTTAACGATTACGAATCGAAACACACCCATTGTGCATTTTTTATGCACCACACTAACATACCATACCTACTACATATGCCAAAATACAGCAGACCACTGGTCTGCTGCTGTCTGGTCTGAGACCACTGGCCAGCAGACTAGAGGACAGCGACATGACCAAAAGCTGACTGTTATATTATGATAATTGGGGTTATAGGGCGGACCGACAGCGAAGGTCACGTGGCGCCCAGACTGTTATCATACAAAACTGCAGTTGAAGTTATTGCAGGCCAAGATAACTATCTGTATTTACCTAAAAGAGCACCCATCTAACTTACCAGGGTGGTTTTAACCCGATTCTTTGACTGTTTTGCTCAGATATTACACATGACTGAGCAACGAACATCGCTGATAACAAGCACATTTGAAGGGAATATGCTTAAAGAGGCGGATAATGTGGTGGAAATGTTAATTAAAATGTCGCGTGTCTAATTATCTACAATTCACCATAAGTTTATTTCACTGGCTCGGCACCTTCGCCGAGACGGCGAATCCTCCGGAATCGAAACTCTTTGACTCGCCACTGGCTTCAATACGGTGTTTGGACAGATCACGGTTGGCACTCAAACCTCATTCCAGTCCCAGTAAAATACATGATACTGGCTGCCGTGTCCTCCAACCCAGGGTCTCTTTCCAGGTTAACGCGCGTCCGCTACAACGTTGATATGATTTAGGCTCAACAGCACGACCGCAAACAAAGTGTTAAATGGTCGCGTATTCAAAACCGTCTTGCTTTTTAGAGTACACCGAGAAGCGCATCTGCTTTTATTGCGGTTAGTGAGTCAAAACAAAGGACAAGACTTATCGATGGATCCTGTAAGCTGAAGAGTTCCACGTAGCATCTGTGTAAATTAGAACCTTCCCAAGAGAGAGAAGAGATTCTCGTAGCAACCGGTCAAACACAGCCTCCTGCGAGCACATCACTAAACACACACAACGCCGGAGGTTCGCCTGCGAGAGAGAGACTGAGGGGCACTTTGCACCCCCCTATTGCCCCCCCCCCCCCCGATATCAAATAACGGTAGAGACAGCGGAAGGAAACACTAACGGCTCAAGACAAGCTCGTAACAGAGACATACGTTGTTATTATTTATTTTATATGGGGTTTTAAGGCGCGCCGGCACCTTTGGGTCAATTTGCGCCCATATGTCGTTTGTTGTAAGTTAGGTCAGTATCAAAGTCACCAAAGGTCAAATTTCGGCTAGATGAGTGCCCTTGATAAAATCGTCTATATCTCAATAACTAGAAGAGCTACTGGCGACGGGCGGAACACAAACGTCACTGAGGTTTGTCAGAATTGACCTAAGCTCAAGTTAGGGACAGCCATTGAAATTTAAACATTCTAAAAATCGACTAAAATTAGTACGCCTTAAACAAATCACCCGTTTTGAGGTACAACTTTTTGACAGAAGCATGATGAGTAAAACATATTTCGCCACTGTGACGATCAAATAATATTTCGGGTGACCTAATTAGATGATCTGAAAATTGACCTAAGTAAGGTCAACTCTTACATAAATTGATTCATCTCAATAAGCCAAATGCAATAGTAAAAACCCTTTTCTCTACCTGGATCCGATAGTTAATTAATACAATTAATACGTGACCTGGAGTTCCCAGCCCCCATATGATTTATTTATGCATTTGTTTACTAAAATTTGCATTAACTCAGGTGACCTCCAGCATGGAGGTCACCAGAGTTGACCTCATAGAGGTCGGAACACAAATTTGACATGGACTTGGCATTTAGCACAAAAGTGATGGACCTGATAAAAAGGTTTCGCCATTTCCGATGTATGTATACATGTTTTAATGTCACCAGAGGCCTCTTGCACCAAATAATCTACCCGGATAAAAAATCCAACCCACCATGTTAAGCTACCCAGCCGGATATTTTGTCTTTCACCAAGCGAAGCAGCCAACTGGGTTACCCAGATGGCTGCTTCGCTTGGTGCAAGATAAAATATCCTGCTGAGTAGCTTTACATGGTGGGCTGGATTATTTTTTATCCGGGTAGATTATTTGGTGCAAGAGGCCTCTGATGACATTCTGGGAGTTTCACACACCGTTTTATCGATCAATTTGGCAGTGGCCGACCGCAACTTTTTGGATGCTGGGATATATGACTTGAGATTACACGATATCAAAAATTGCACACCATGTCGGTAATTTGTGCCTCGACAGCTGTGCCAAATTCGATGGCGCTGCATGCCGCCATTTTCACACCATTCATGACAACCTCAGGGGGGTCCAACGACTGTGCGTGTTCGTTACGCGGTTTTTTCCCACCTGCTCAAAGCCATTGGGGAAGAAAACAAGCAACAAATCAAAAGTATATTAGTTATTAATAATTTGAAAGTTTACTTTTTATACTGTTTTGAGGCCAGTTTGATAACAGTTGAAGTTTAGAAACTTGTTCATTGTAAAGAGGCTGTTCAAAATCATCATTTGTGCTATAAATATATTATTTTATTCAAAAGAAAAAAACAATTTGTTTGCGTTGTGTTTGCGTTGCAACAAAAACGTTGCTTTGAGGTATGTATGTTTTAAGGTACTATCAATTACAGTAAATGTATAGCATTGAGTTATTCTCCTAAAATGGAATTTATCTAGAATATATATAAAAAAACGCGACACCAAGAGAAAACACCAAAGGTCACCAAATAAAAAAACAACAAAGGTCAGTAAGATTTTCCTACATGCCGGAATATGCTTTAAGTATAGCACGAGCCTATTCATTATTAAGTAATATTAGCATGGATGTTCTCATCCATGATATTAGTAGTAACTTATTAAGTTTAGACCGGGCAGGAAAGCCGGTCAAGAAACTTTTGTTTCTTGCCCGGCCTATCAAATAACATGGGAATTTGCGTCAAACAATTTCTGGACCGACATTTTCCTGCCCGGATCGTGCTATACTTAAAGCATACCCCAGCATGTAGGAATACTAATTACATAACTTATCTCATTATTTAAGTAATACAGGATACAAAATAATATTTGAATTACAACTGCCTGCAGATCCCGCTACATGGCGCTGCGTGTTGCCATTCGGGGCGGATGTCTGACCTTGATGCGTAACGTTGGTACAATAATTCAGAACAAAGAGTTAAATAATTCTGCCAAAATTTTATGGCTCCCTGTAAAACATATTTGGGATGTCTTTTTACTAAATGTTACATTAAAGGGATATTGCCACCCCCCAGAGGATTTCAAAAATGGAACTTTTTCCTGCACTGTTTTACTAAATCCTTATACACTAAATAACATTTTGAAAAAACCTTGCACTTGCAAATGTCTACTGAATATTTATCTACTGAATATTTCTACAATTCAAACACATAAATGCCACAAACCTAACCCTAATTCTAACACAAAGTTGCATGGGACAAATAAGGAAGACACCAGCCAGGTCACACAAAGATGACAACTTCGCTAAGGATTACCTTGAGCCTTGCTCTTCTGACGGTAGGTTTTCATTACCCCACACAGGTAAGCTGATTTGTTAGACACATGTTCCAGATTTGAGTCCATGAACTGCTTCAGAACAGTCAACGCTCCATCCACTGGGAACTCTTTGAGTGCATCCAGGGCACGCTCATCCAGATCGGCATGAAGCAGTTTTTCTGAAATAAAATAATTAGTTAGATGTGATAGAAATGTTCAGACTCACAGAAACAGTCTAAGCATTTTTACCTTTGACAGGTAGTAGCTAGTACACACATAATCATGCCCAATCACACAAATAGTCGCATACACATTCATGCAAACACAATTATCATGACAATAATTTGTGGTCACGTGTCATGCTATGTGCTACTAGACACCAGTAGAACGCGCTTTAACGGCGCAAGACGAGTGAGCCAAATAACATCCACTTCAATTGATCACCACCCAACGGAGGTTCGTCTTTGTGCAAAGCATGCTTTTGAATTTATTAGCTATGTGTTGTTTGCGTCGCAGGATAGATCCGATACAAATCGCGATACTTTCAAGCTCTAAAAAATAGGTTTTGTAGCGTTATTTTAATTTGCAAGTTTATAACTCTGTTTGTAGGCAAAAATTACATTTTGCTGGTGGTATTAGATGGATTGATTGCGCTTTACAGCTGGCATCTTTTTTATCGCTATAGCACCCTTTGGTTTGGATGCGTACGGCGTGGTGTAATGAAGGAGAAATGATCAAATCAGCAATCAAATATTACAGGCGGACCAACATGAAATACTGCAGTTAAAATATAAATTGCTCGTCAGAACACCGTGCGTTTTTAGAGGACGGTACATTTGGTCTACACATTGTGTTTGATTTGCATTCCGCTTCACTCCATAGGTGCTGATCCACTGATCTTTAAATTGTGAACGGCATAAAACTTATGAATTTTGCGCTTTTATAGCCAGTAACTTGCCGTACCCACCGCTGAGCGACACATAGTGCATACGCGGGCGGATTCGTTCTCTCTACGCAGCCTGTGTGTTTTGACCCGTGTCTTTGCGACTTGTTGGTTGCGAGATATATGTGCTACGTTGTTGTGCAACATGTTCTGCAGGTAATTTTCCGTGGACGGAGACAGAGTTGCACGTGCGCATTGTGCAGGATGTGACCCAGAGTTTTGACCTGTGCAAAACATTGCCATGTGTGTGGTTCCAGCCACACACCAAATTTTAGCTTTATAGGTTTCCAGCCGTTTCAGCTACAGCAGGATACAGGTAATCTTATGACACCCCTGACGCGGCACGTGTTCACGCGCCATGCGTGACCCGTCTTACTAAGAAAAAAGGCATGTCCCAAAAATCATTCAAAAGATCATGTTCATTGCATGGGGCGGCTATCACGATGCCGAAGACCGTGCTTGTCAATCGGATGCAGTGTTTCAAAAGATATTAAGCTTCTGACCAGCGTCGCGGTCTGGCCGGTCCGGTCGGGTCGGCCGTTATATGTTGAGGAAAAATCCGGTTATCCAATGAGGGATACTCGCTGCCGCGCTCGTGCGTGAATGATGCATTACACGGAGCCAGTCATCCTTTTATCAGATGCTAAGCCAAGTCATCCTTACAACCAAGACAAGCCTTAACCTGGCGTTAGCTTAAGGGGGGGGGGGTAAACAGCCCTTAGTTATCTTCAAAACCAATTATCCCAGCGCGAGACTCGGCTTACGGAGCGGGCTCTCGGCCAGTGACGGAAAAAAACGGTGCATCGCATATTGAAAACTCCTCTGCCCACAAGCTTAGCTATTCAAAGAGATCGTGACATATTGTCAACTTCCTCCTACTGATACAAATTGTACTTTTGGACAATTGTATGAACCATATTTGCCAAACGTTGTCTCTTGGCCAGGGCTTTCGCGCCGGCCCCAATCGACCAGCTTCGAGACTGTACACTGTGTGACAGAGGCCACGGCACGGCCGCCGCCGATCATGACCTGACCCTGACCGGCCAGCCGGTCAGCAGCGGCCGTGCCGTGGCCTCTGACGTCACACTGTGTACACTGTACAGTCTCGAAGCTAGCCGAGTGAGGCCGGCGCCCAGTCCCGGTCAGAGGCTACGTTTGGCAAGTATGGTTCATACAATTGTTCAAAAGTATCATTTGTACCGGTCGGAGGAAGTTAACAATTTGTCACGATCTCTTTGGATAGCTGGGCTAGTAGAAAGGCTAGGGGTTTTAACATGACATGCACCGTTCGTCCGTGACTGGTCGAGAGCCCGCTCCGTAAGCCGAGTCGGCGGCGCGCAGTGCTCAGCTCGTGTCGCGAGGGGCGATTCTGCGCGTGAGGCGCAAGCGGGAGTGAGCCTTAGCGACGGCAATGGGAGCGCTTGGCCTTGGCCGATGCAGCCGTGCAACCAACCAAACCATCTTATGATTTCTATTATACCTTGTATTCTATTATACCTTGACGCCCAGAGCAATGAGGAATTGGTAAATAAATGAATTGGTAAATATATCATTTGTCTGCATTCCAGTCATACCATAGGTGATAGCCCCGGCCAAACGAAAGGGGCGCAATTTCGGAGAAAATGTCGATTTACAAAAAGGCGCTCGATGGATTTTCGAAAAAATTACATCGGTAGATTCCGTGAGCTCAGCTTCCGAATGGTGCATCTCCCATAGTTTGACACCTCAAAACCCTTCCAACGAACCGTGGACATATAGATGGCTTACCTGTCTTGTAGATCTCATCAAGCTTAACTGCAACTTTTTCATTCAGGCCAAGGTCGATCAATTTTTGGAAGTCTGCAGATCTTTCCTCAGAGGCTGTTGGTTCGTCTTTTTTGACAACAGCATCTCCATTTCCTTCTGCCATAGCACTATGTCCTAGAAATAAATGGAAATTTGTTACACACAAGTTATTTCAACCAGAGTCCACAATACAAATAAAACACATTGGTTAGGGAAATAAGAGCAGTGCTCTTGATGCTCATTATTTGTCTGTTCCATGGCCGTGATAGGTATCCTGTTGATTTGGGCTTTAGGGCGCCGTAACTACTGTTAGGTTTATGTGGGCTAATCCTGTTGAATATCTGTTCGAATTCACAACTGTGTGCTGGCTGGGCATGGCTTTAACAACCCATGCATGGTGGGTCTCACCACTTAGACCAAGTGTGGTTGTGTGTGTGTCAGGCGGGTGATGGCTTTGCATCGGTAGCCAGATCTTGGACCCAAGAGCCCATAGGTTGAGGGTTCACAACTCTCTATTAACAAATTCCCCTTTACCCTATGCGCATTCTGCATCTACCTTATCGGCAGATGCCCTCTCGTCACCTACCCCTAATACAAGACGTGCGCTTTAATGACGCTATCCACCTCCCATTCACACACCGATGGATTACGATAGCGCCCCTGTCTGACGACATTCCCAACCCCGTTCACCAATGCCCTCCCATCATATTACCTATTACGATCTCGCCTATGATGAATAGCCCATCCCCGATTTCTAATGCCCACCTTGTTCATGAATTTTCGTGTTTTTCAGGACGCTCTAGACAGCAGAAGGTCACAATAGCCGTCCGCCCTCCCCGTTCATGTTGCCCTCTATTCATATTCCTTTCCTCGTCTGCATCCCTCCATAGTAGTTAGTTCGTATCTGAGTCTTATATAAAATTGATCTATTTCAATTGGCATAGCCACCAAGAGGTAGAGAGTGTCTATGTCTGTCCCCTTCCTGGCCCCTGATGGATCTTAAGCCGTGCAGCTAGTCAGCCCTGCCAAGTCTGTCCTTTATGCGGATTTCTGGCGTTGTTGTTGGCTTATAGTCAGCTGAATAACAATGCATGATATCGGTGCTTGAATCACGATACATTTCCCGAGCACTGGGCGGGTGCGGTGAATGGGCGATCAGAGATGCATTAATCATTTCTGTTTAGTAGAAGCAATCTGCCATGATCTCACAGGAGTGTGATAGTTTTTGGGTAGTGCCAACGGACAGGATACCAAGATCAATTTGAGCCTAATCTTCCCAGAGTTGAGCTTGAATGCAGGCGGATCTCGAAGACAGCCAAGAAAGTGGACTTGACACAGTGTACAGCAAGTAATCTGCCTTGTCTGCAAAGCATTTCGGCACTGTGCTGATTTGACAACATATTTGGGGCAGCACAAATCCTGCCCTATTTGAGGCAGGATTTGCCAGATCAAATTTAGCTTCTTAGCCAAATGATGATGACAAGGGGTAGTTGGCAGAACCACAATTTATCTAGTGTGAATTGGTTCTGAATGTTTAAGCTTCCCCAAATAATTTTAATAGTGCCCCAAATTTCCAAAAGCTGCCCTAAATTTGATGTGTTAGTGCAAACCCTGCCCTGACAAGATCTTGTTGAAGCCTGCCACCTTCTGCAGACTAGGCATACAGCAGTGAAATATTTAAGATAAAAATAATAAGAAACTCAGTGTGATCTAAATTGAGGGACACACCAACAATGTGTGGACAATGAATGGACACACCAACAAACAACCAACAAAGGGTTTGGCTGGATACATTCCCCTAGGCTAGGGGGTATATTCAAAGTATGCATATTTGAAGAGATCTTGTTTGTGCAGCATGGCTAATGCAAATTATTGGTAGTCTAGGGTTGCCCAGAGCAGTACCTGAATGGTTTAACATGCCACGCGGGTGGGGCCTCCTCTGGGCCTCCTATGTTGGTTTAGCACTTGCACTGAGGCGGCCCTGCGCTGTTTCTTAGCACTGGCACTGGGGCCTGCTCTCTAGCACTTGCACGGACCTCCTGTAAGCACTGCACTGGCTCCTTCCTGTCTGAGCACTTGCACTGGTGCTGGAGGGGTCCCCTCCTGGGTACCAATGCTGCACTGTGAGCAAAACAGTTGCACTGTCTGGCAGACATGACTATCTTTGCATCTTGTGGGAAGACTCCAAAGATTCTACATGCAGTTGCCTATCACATTAATCGGAAACTAGCAGAACCATCTTATTAGCCCCAAAATGGGTTGTTGGCCTCCTAGGTTTCCAACCCCCTTTGTAATGAGAGCATCTTATGAGTATCCGAGTTTCTAATGGTTTGGTGTGCGTATTGGCGTTACTCTTGTTATGGCTTGATCTGGATGTGATTCTGGCGTTCTTATTTGTCCGGTTGTGCAATTTATCATCGGGAATGTGGGGCTCTGGTGCACCCTCTGCGTCTCTACTAGAGGCACGCCACATTGCTTCTAAGCTAGGCTGGCCCCCCGTCTAGAACAACTGCACTGGGCCTCCGTCTTAGGCAACTTTTCCCAAGCTTCCATTGTGCCGCGGGGACCCGCATCCTTGAGTTCTGTATTACAAAAGCACCTCTTTGTTGCACTGAGGTAACGAAATTAAGTTTGCACCAGCTTTTTTGTCTGCAGTGTTCTCCCTGGATTATGCAGCTTTGGGCTATCACACTATATACAACACGGTGTATGAAGCATGGTGCCTTCTCCAGTGACCCCACTCATTGATCTGGTCACTCAGTTTACCCATCTTAACAAGCTTCAGTGCACCAATACACGACTGAAACTGATAAATGTATCATTTAAAGGTATGCAAGAAACGTCATTTCACCCTTAAAGCCACGATGGTGCATAGATACTTGTACTGGCGACCACGTGGGCATACCTAGGCAGATCACGAACTCTTACGACACAATCAAAATACGTCTCTAAGGGCACGTGATGTAATGATACATTTACAACAAACAACAAATGAGTCATGACACAAAGAAAAAGTACTTACAGAAATTTCGGCCCGAAAATACCGCTCAGTAATTTGCAAGCCGGAAAACAAAGATGGCGGCTACGTAACTTACTAAGCGTCCCTGTCGGGAACTAGGATTGCGAAGGATTTTAAGCTAAACATACATTAACACGGGAAAATAAAATAACTTCCACCCTAATTGTAGAAAACATCAAAGAAATAAGCACAAAACTGAATTTTAATATTCATTTACCATCAAATAAATTTAAATTAAGCAAAATAATTTGAACTATCAAATCTTTAAGCCTCCTGATGCACAATAGACAGTGACACGATGTAGCATCATGGGGTTAGCAACATATTTTTTTTTTTCTGTAATAATTAAGTGTAATTTAATTGTTTTTTCTATATACCCAATCAACACAACTTGCTACGACTTCTGTCTAAAATATACCACTGAACTTGTTGTTTTTTCTTTTAAACAAATACTCTTGA
>VOPJ01005358.1:0-11547 GCA_014673585.1 Semibalanus balanoides | reverse complement strand
GAAAATCCAACAACGACCTCGGTCCTAAAGAAATTATTTTTATCGGCCCCGTGTGGTATTTATTATTACCATGGGCGTAGTAGAAGCACCCCCTACTCAGGGGATGTCTTCGGCCGCAGGTCAAAAATGCCACTCCAAGGAATTTTGCTGACGATCATAAAAAATCGGTAGATTGGTAAACCAATCCGTATACAAGCAATTTCAAGCTTGTCAAGCGAGTTAAGTGTTTCCCTCTCTTTTGTTAAGGCAAATATTCACCTTTTCCCACAACAATGGAGTTATTATACTTGAAATCTACAGACGAGACCACAATATATTGTAATATTTCAAGTAAAGATGGAATAAGGAAAAAATCATTAACACAAAAATTATCACATGAAATCGACAGACGACACCAAAGTATATTGTAAATTCATCACATTTTGCATACAACTTTCCGTTCGAAAGATATTGCAATTTAAAGTTAATAAGCGTTACACGCTTTAAACGACGGGTACTTGCAAGGTGTTCGCAATTACTTTTGGTTCTTTATCAAACTGCGGCGTTTCCCGTATTTCTTTTTTTATGAAATGAAATGGAAAATATATTTTGTGCTCTACTTCCTGTGATTAAATATCCTCTATATCTAATGACCATTGAATGCAAATCTTAACAAATTAGCTGATGGCATCGATGCACTTTTTTGGCGGCCTTTTTAGTGGTTGCGACCTTCAATTTGTGAAAATCCCTTAATTTATTTTGAACATTAGGAATTTTGATAGTTGTGTTTCTGGTTGCATATACACTATGCTTTATATAATCTTGACAGATTATAATTTTCCCCCTAATAAATTAACAAACAATACAACCAAGGAAAATTACATCAGAAGTTCATCGATGCACTTGGACAACGACCTACCTGGGCTTAATTTTGTGTCGGCGATTTGTTTCAAGGACATTGTCCAGCGTTGAATAAATTTGAAACACCGGCGCCAGATATGGCGCGCTTCATTAGTATGGGAAAATCACTGCTCATGAGTTTCGATATGAAGTATATGTTACTTGCTTTAAATTTTGTAAAAACTTACACCTTGCATAATAATAAATTCATTTTATTTAATCTTCAGTTTAAATTTAATCATTTTTACCTAACGGAAGCTCAAGAATCGCAACAAAGAAAGGTGTCATTATTCCCTTTAAAGGGGACACTGTCACCCTTAACATTAGATTTGAGTTGAGATAAGCATATGCGTGTTGGCATTGCAATTATGTATGGTATAAGTTTAAACAACAAACCACTGAGGTCGAATCCACAAGAGAAATTTGAGTTTGGTTCTTTACAATCTGTAACATCCCCCAGTCCCCAGATGTATTTATCGAACGGGACCCTGATCCGATGTCGTCGTCTCTCTTTACTACAATGTTGATTCGTTTACTTGTTTTCCTTTTGCCATACATTAGCCATACACTAGTCATATTTATGCAGGCGTGAGGTCGTTATTTCTCAAAAAAATCCTTCATTATGACGTTCATCAGCCCCAATAATTTAAAACCGTAATACTTTGAATTGAAATGAGAAAATGTTTGTGAGAAAACAAATGTCCATAATCGTTGTTCGGCACAATTACTTTCATATATAAGTACCACAAGTGCGCTACATTTTGAAAACTTTTGGGAAGTGGCAGTGTCCCTTTACCCGCGCACTGCAGGGGGGTTGATTTCCGCCCCCCCCTTCAGGTTTTTCAGCGAGTAGCGCAAAACGGCGGTGCGCAGGCCGCCGCCAAATTTGACACTGTGGGCATCATTACACCACCTTTGCGGAAAGTTTTGACTTTGAGTCATCTTTCAGTACACAGTCAGGAAGTCCTCATGTCAAGTGACCCCACCTTCAAATGTTTGCGTTCGTGCCAAAAGCCACAGTCTTTTTCCGAAATTCTTTTGAAACTTGCAGGATTTCATACAGAAATGTCATACCTTACAATTCGTTTATCTGGATTTTTTCGTATCCGGTGACCAAAGCAGGTCAATTTCCTGACCTCCCCTCCATTATTAGGGAATGGGGGGAAAATAAACAAATGCTTTCCCTTTCCCAGGAAAAATCTGGCATTGGATCCAAGCCAATTCTTTCAGATCATCTGTTATTTTAGCTCATTCTAAATTATCAAGGTGCAATTGGTTGCTTATTGATTTCTCCCAAGTCATCTAGGTCATCTGAGGTCATCAGCAATGATTTGCTATAACTCTTGATTAGACAGAGATAGAGAACGATTAGTTTGACACCAATGTGTTCGTCTCGTCTGGCCGCGTTCGCCCCATTAATGCAACATGACCTACCCTGGGTCCACCAACAGGACCTTGACCTGTGGTCCAAATTTTGAAGTTAATTTTCCACGGTCACGACTATATTTTTAAAGCGCATCAATGAGACAAACACGATGCGTCAAAATATTTTCCCTATCTTTCTAGAGACATGCTATTCATGACTACAACTGTGTTTGCCCTAAAAACAAGTTATTTTTTGACCTTTCATGACCTTCTGGAGCCTAAACTATTGACTGAGCTCAATTCTGAGGACAGTAATCGATTGAAAACTTTCAAATAGCTATCATTGCTTCTCTAATCGTTTGCTTCCTAGTATCTAGTTTCCGAGATAATCGGGGTTTCTGAAAAGAGTCTTAAAAGAGTCTGAAAACCGGATAATAGACCTTTTGTGGGACCATTGTGTGCCCTCAATTTTGACCTGATCCAAGAAAAGACTGAACTTTCGATATAGAGCTTGCCTTAGAGGCCTATCCCAATGCCGTTTCCGCTTGTCGCTTACGGTTGCGCTAGTTTGAAGATCTCACGGGGGGCGGAAATCACCCCCCTGCAGTTCGTGTTCGGCGCGAACCCCCTGTAGTGCGCGGGTTAAGCGTTCCACACTTTTACCGACCGGTACTTAGCAAGTATGTACCTACTTTCGGTCCTCATCAAAATTCGGGCTTTTCTTGTGTTGCGCAATGGAGTTGAAAATATATTTTGCGTTCTGCTTGTTTCGATTACATGCCCGTCGATCCGCTACAGAAGAAGGCCATTACAAAATGCGTGAAACCACAGATAACATACAACCTAAACTTAATACTCATTTGGATACATGCATCGTCATTTTTCGCATAAAAATGGAGTTGCAAGATGTCAATTAAACGTTCTTACTCCCAAATAAACTACTTCTTTGTTTTCTTAAAAGGTGATGAATTTATAGACCATTGGGTATGTACGATTTGGGGACGATATCTACATTTATTCTACAACCGTGTTCAAAATCAAGATATAAGCAAATTTGGGATGTGTTAGATTCTGCTATCGCCAGCGGGGCGAGAGTCGGAGTCGATCTCGGATCGGAGTCGGAGTCGGATTCGACTCGGAGGGTCGGCAAGTCGGAGTCCACCTGACAAACACGATCGACCTCGCAGCCCTGGTTTAACCACAGCTAACATATTGCTGGACCTTGTATGTACCAGTGGTGTCAATCGGTAACCAAAATTATGTTCACTGAAAAATTGTGTGACCGATTCGGTAATCGGTCGGTCAGGCTTATAATTTTTTGGACATCTTTTGGTCAGCTTAATCTTAAAAATGTACTTTTTGTCACATTTTTACGCTTTCTTTTCTCTATCCAATAAATTGATACACAATTTTCTCGAAATTCAATTAATTGATGTAGATGTCTTTGCTCTTGCTTGCGGCATCCACTATTTTCTTTGCAAATGAATTTAGTTCCTTTTTCACAATTAATGTCTTTCTGGAAACTGTACTTGTGCGTTTTATGAATTATGATGTTAACAAAGCTATTTTGCCAGTGTGTATAGATAAATATACTATTCAAAAATCGGTCAAATCTTGGACATTTTTGGCCTCAACCAAAATCGGTCAATAGTTGGGCAACCAAAATACCTGCTGTTCGGTATTGGATTGGCTTTGGTCAGGAAATTTTGTGATAATGACATCACTAGTATGTACCCATGACGTTAGGCTGCCTTGCCTGAATTCTACCTATATAGTGCCTTGGAATGAATGGAGAATGAATGGATGAACTTGATATTCAATAGCAGAAGTCAATATTATGTACTAACTTTTAGCTGCCATATCATAATTTATTTTCTTGAAAGTAATTAACACGCGCCCCACGCGTATTTCGGTATCCCGCATTATAAGTGCCACCAGCTATACTTAGGGAGGTCAACAATTTAGATATTTAAACAGTCAACTCCTCATATTAATTTATTGATGACCAAGACGCGTTTCGTAATACGAGATTGCTTCGCCTACTATTCGCCTACTAGGAGACTGGTAGACGAAACAATCACGTGTGGTGAATGAATGAACTTTGTATGTATTTTGTAAGTGTCAACAATCTGTTTTTCTATGTCCCTTTGGCCTTTTGAATGACCAACTGATGAAGTAATCTTCTACGAAACGCGTCTTGGTCATCAATAAAAGTTAATATGAGGTGTTGACTGTTTATATATATGTCAATATGAACGTTAACAATTTAGATATTGTTTCTAAATTCGGTTAGGTCATCGTCCATACTTGGTTCTCCAGTATATCTTCCATTTTTTAATAAATATGTTAGACAGTTTGTTTTGTGATGACAAATTAGTTTGGGAAAAATATCAAAATGCTAAAAAAACGGAAGATATATTGGAGAACAAGGTACGGGCAATGCCCAATTCAAATTGCAAAGCTGGGGTATTCAGCCGAACACGCTAGGGGGACATATTATGCCCCTCGTTATCTTCTGAACTAATAACCGCAGCGAGACACGCAAGGTGGCAATCAGAAGTTTACAATGAGACGATCTAAAACATATGCAAAGTTTCATAAATAAGAACACTTATTTATGAACATAGAACTTAGAATGAACTTAGAACACTTGTCAGGCCTGGGTCAGGTCAAAGGTCCAACTCCAAACCATTCTTTTAGGTGTCATACTTTCCATCCAAAGCCTGATATTGCGACTACTATCGAACTAAATTTAATAAAATGAAACTTAAGCAGCCGGTTCTTGAAAGATATCAAATATTTGATTTGAATTTCACTCTATATTAGGCGGCGACGGCAGCAGGCAGGTACAGACTTGATCACAACGCCAACGCGTGATGACGCGGTGGCGGCAACAGTTTACGTTCAGACTTGTTCAAGTCCTGAACGTGTGGCAACGCGGTGGCGGCATCAGTTTACGTTCAGGCTTGTTCAAGTCCAACGCGTGACAACGCGTTGGACACGAGGCGGCGGTAACAACGCAACGCGTGGCGACAAGGTGACGGCGGCATAACAACTGGCCTTGAAACAAAAAAACAAAGCGAAGTCGATTCGGTGAAAAAGTGGCAGCAGTTGTGGGCTAGACATTCGGGAAGGATCCAGTAACAAAATGAAGGGAATTTTACCGGTAGGAAAGGGAGGATACAATAAAGCATGGAACAGATAGGGAAAAATATAAACAAATATGAGGGAACACAGCACTAAGTGCTCTCAAAGGTATAGGTAATGCATCTCCCATATAAGAAAATGTAAAATTGTAAGCAAAGATCAAGGTCAGGTCAGAAAAGTTCACCATGCACAAAATATCTACGAAAGTCATGCAACATATTTGTTTTGGGCTATTTTATAATTATAATTATACAGCATCAGCTATTTCAACGAGGTGAACCAAAATAAGATCGAGGTCAGGTCACATAAGTGATAAGGTCACAATTTTAGATTTATTTATCTACATAAATACGAATGTTTTTAGTCAATTTTTTTCTTCTTTTTCTCAGAAATACAGCAGTGATATTTATTTGTCTGCATCTGGTCACTTAAAGCCCCAAAACAAAACTTAACAATTACGCCATGAGTTACTTATGCTTAGGAGTCATAAGTCAGTCAAAAATACAGATATTGCTTAGAAATATGGTATGGATATCTTCATTCTCGGATCTCTTAGATATATGCCGTTTTTCACATTTTTAATTGATATGATAATTTGTTTAAAAAGTATTTTAACACCAAATCTAAGTGATGCATTTAGAAGAGAGGAGAGTGATATTTCCTTACTTCCGACGTTTTATATGATCAGTTTGCATCATATCTCAATTTTCCATGATTTTGCCAACATTTATCGTTTTCCATCAACAATAGCATGACACGACGTCAATAAAACGTCATCCCCCAATGTACTACACAAATGTCATCGCAATTTGTAGGATCACGTATAATTGATGTAGTATAAGATACCTACCTACTGTAAGTGTCATGCTGATATCGATCATAGTTTTCAAAATATTGAGAATCTCCCGGAGGGGGATAAATGTCCTCCCCAGGTGGGGGGGGGGCGGGTTTAATTAGGTACCCAAAACTTTAAGTGCAAAGAAATGACTCAACGATTTAGGGTTGAAAATAACCTCTAATTTTATCTAATCATAAATAAAGTTCCATATCCTTTGGAACGAATTCAGCAAAAAAGGTCAAGCAAGTCAGCTTTTTTTTGGGACGTCCCCTCCAATTCTTTAACTGGGAGGGACGCGTCCCCCGTCCCTCCGCCTCCGACGCCCATGTGTAAATGGGAGGTGTCCAAGAAGTATGAAACGCTTTGCTGGCAGTAAAAAATACTTTAAGTGCGTTTATAGCTATGCAGATGCTTAAGATAGTTTCTCTTTCTGTTATTTGCATAATTTATTACATCTTGAGTTTCAAGGGCGTGTTCAGGCACATACAAACGGGGTTGACTAGCATGGTGATAACGATATGCCAGCGATTACGGAGCATCACACAGTTAGTTGATAATGATTATGCACATATGAGGCCAGGAGAGGGAATGAAGCCATTTTATTGTAGAGGCGCGCTCAGGAATCGAAAAAGGGTTAATATTAGTGCAAGGAAACTAAGATGCATGGGCCTACAATGACATAACATACTGCAGTTTACAGATCCAAAACTCACCAGAGAGTCCTCTTTGAAACATCATAGGATAATAGGCAAGTCCAGGTAGGGCAAAAAGTGGGTAAACAATGTGAACTGAAGTGGCAAGTGAAAAAGTCACTATTTACTTACTAGTAATATAATAGCGGGAAATATTCTTATCAAAGGGTCTTGCACCCATAGAGATCATATAAAATCTCTATGAACTCTATATATATGATCTCTATGCTTGCACCTCCCAATTTGGATCCTGGATACGCTTATGATGAATTTAAACATTCAAAACAGAACTATTTATGACTAGTAACTTATTTATATTGATTGGTAGCAAAATGACTGCGATTAATATTTTTCGGTAACCTGGCACCGCCTATGACAAAATATATGCCTAATTACTATTTGTCTGCTGTCAAAATAACGAACCATTTATCCAGAAAAAGCCATACAAAACGGTTGAATTAAGTATTTACTTAACCACCCAATTTAGTAACCTGCACACGCCTATGATTTTTGAATTTTCAAAAGTCGTCATCACATATCAATTTTCTAATCACTATCTATCGATTCCTTTTTAGTTGCGTTAAAATCGGTTGATAAACATGCCAGCTGTGTTATGTGTAAGTGTTGGATCATAGATGCCTCTATTCTTGTAGTTTTTGGCCCCCGTCGCTCCGATATTAAATATTTATGACATGTATTTTTTAGAAATGTAGATCGTGTTCAGATGAATCGAACGCCGCTGGCTTTTGAAAATCGGACGGGTATATCTCGAGATCTCCGGGGGGGGGGCAGAATATGCCGCCCTGCCACTAATAGGGGTAGCCAGGAGCCTGCCACTAATAGGGTTAAAGAACGATCACGAAAAATCAATTTGTAAAGCAAAAGTTTTAAGTGACGCTAGATTCTTAGACGAGTTAAGCGTTGTCTCATCCATTAACTATAGCATTTAATTATTGCTTTTAATATTCATGTTGAAGGTAGCTTTGGAATGCTTGGACTATTAGGTACAAAGCTAGGGTCATACGGTGTTTATCCGTTTTATATAACTGCTATATTTTGACTTTTCCATTAACCCGCGATTTACTGGGGTATATTATGTAACGCGACTTACTGGGGGGGGGGGTCTTTCTTATTAGCCCCCATCTGATCTTCGAAACTACTTGACCGATCTTACAATTCAAACGACCCAATTCTGATAAGCCCTGTTAAACTGTCGAATGAAACCCTAAATTGTTAAAACCTCAGGAGTCACTCGATGACCGTCCCCAAGGCATCACGTCAAAGACAACAATGTTCTCGACCGCTGTTATCAAAGTCCGGTGGATGGAAATTGTCGGCGCAAAATGGCGATGTTAAACGCCATAGATCAGTTGAATAACAGTCGGTCCATGATTCGGTATTTTTCACTCGGTATGATTCGCGTTATGATTCGTGATATTTTTTACTCGGTATGATTCGGTATGACCTCATGTCAGTCTAGCGGAGATTGTTCTGTCACTTATCACCTCAACCGATGACGATGTTCCAGTGCAATAAATCCTTCGTGAAAACGGCTAGTTAGCAAGTCCTTTCCAGCTTGCCTATTTTTCGAATAAATCCTCATTTCCCAGGGACGATGTTTGTTTTCGTCTGACGGGAAGCTAGCGTAAGAAAACGTCATTTACTTAACAAACATTCGGTATAAGCGCGCCCGCTTTAGTTCTCAATGTCACTTTGTCCTATCGGTCTGCGTTTGCTCGGTGCTACAGTTGCAGTGCACATCCTCTCTATACTGAAACTATTTTTTGCCCTCGCCCCTCCGATACCGGGGAGAGGCTTAGTAATTGCATTTGCGTTTCCACTGCGTGCAGCACCGACAAACAGAGGCAGAAACAGCGGACAGAACTTTTGCACGGACAGAACATTTACCCTAGACTGTACTCCTAATTACCATTCTCATCTTTTGTTTACCTTGGGTCAGGTCAAGATCATCCGAGGTCACGAGGTCAAATTGCAGATTACGGCCATTAAGAGTTTTAACATATGTTTGTTGGCTCGTTTTTCGACTAAAACACGAAAAATGACCTGTGAACATTGATTATTCCATATAAATAGAAGCAAAAAGGCAAAAAACGGAAATGTAATTTTTATTCTTGGTTATGCTGTAGAGGTGGTCGAATTTTGTCTTTGAATGGATGTAAGTCAGTAATTTTTAAGGACATCGACTTCAAACTTGCTACACATATTCATTGGGCTCGTTTCAATCGTCTATATTTCGTTTTTGAACATTTGATTTTTTTTTTGAAAATTTGGTTAAAAAAATGTCGGAATTTTTCAAAACTTTAAATTTCAGTAAATTTTGAAAATCCGAGATCGCAGTTTGATAGCCAAGTTTATTATCTGTCATTTCGTATATGACAATTGAGTTTGTCTTAAAAAATGTACTTTTGACAGCGTTTCCCGCAAACTCTTATTTTTCAACAAAACACGCAGAGCATGACGTCTTGCTGACGTAATTTCCGGTTGACCTATAGCCTATCATAGCCTTATCTTTTTCTTCGGGCATCATGTGTCAAATTGATGTGAGACAAGGTACTGAAAGTTTTGTGACGATACCACTGTTGGGTTATGAGATGGCAAAATAACGGGAGGGGGCTATAAATAGCCCCCCACACGCAGGTTAAATAATCTTCAATGTTGAAACGGGATAATTTGTACTATGGTGGTGTGGGTATTATTGTGCCTGTTGACAATAGCTTAAGCTAATTAAAGGTCGGAGTCGATCTCAGAGTCGGAGTGGGAGTCAGAGCCAACTCGGGAGGGTCGGATTGGAGTCGGAGTCGGAGTCGGAGACACCTGAAAACCGATTGACTCCGCAACCCTGTTTTGTATAACGTGTTTTTAGTGTCCCAGGGTTATCAATGGCCCCCGTGACGTTGGTTATCGGTGGCGGTGTCGCAACCTGAATGCGCCAAAAATGGGCATTTGCAAATGTTTTAGGTTTAATTTTCGGAAAAGTATCTGTTTTCCTTCCCTATATCACTGCATAATTTTCGGATGTTGGTAATTTGGAGGTTCCGTCTTACATTTAAAAAAAAATGTGTCACGTCAGTCACGACGTTCCGGGCATTGTTCGGAAAGTCAAGTCATAGTCTTCTTGTGTTATGCTCGTCAGCCATTTGCACCAGCAGACTAAAAAAAAAACAGTCAAAGTTTTCACGGAACAAAACTTCTTAGTTAAGAAAAATGGAGATATTGGCCACTTTCCGACACTACACACCACACCAGTCACCAGTCGCGTCAGTCAGCCCCGCCCGAGCAGGTCAGTCATAGATATCATTTCATCAGTTACAAATATGCTTGCGTCTGTTATATTATTGCGTCCAAATATCGTGTCCCAGTTCCAGTCGCGCTCGAGCGGCGGCAGGGACTAGACCGGCCGCGCCGTGCACCGCCGCTGCCGCTGGCCCGTCGCCGAGCCGGAGCCAGCGGCCAGCACAGGCGGGGGCCGCTTGCACGTGCGCATGTGTGGTCTTGGGGCCCTCCGCCGCAAGCAGCCCTAGAGGCGGCAGCGCAATCCGGCATTAGAGGCGGTTCGTTCAGCGCCCGGCAGTAGAGGAATGGGCCAGCGGACGGCATAGAGGGGGCCAGCGGCCTGGCCAGCGAGTCGTGTGGAGCTGTCGTCTCGCCACCCGCAGTACGGGGCATCAAACGCACTGAGCGCTGGCAGCACCCCCGGCGTACACCACATCGACCGTGCGACCAAGGGACCACTTGGATCACAGGACTGCAGGAACGCAGGGACCGCAGGACGCAAGGACCACAGGACCACAGGACCACAGGACCACAGGACCACAGGACCACAGGACCGCAGGACCACAGGACCACAGGACCACAGGATCACGGGGCCTCGGCGCCAGGCAAGTTACTTGAGGCAGAGTTGCAGTCGTTTTTCTGGATTTGCATCATTAGTCACTCCCCATGCTGGCATTTTTTGGCATCCTTGAGCCCACAGCTTCTTACAGATGCCTTGGTTGGAAAGCAGTTGGCATACTGTGACCTAATTAAAAAAGTGTAAAGAGTTTCCCACGGGTTTATGAAAGTATGTTTAGGTCTCGTTCCTACACTACACAACGTATTTTAATGAACGCAACACAACTGGTTCTGTTGTTGCAGTATAATTTTCGGCGACTTTCATTAGAATTGGGAAAGTTAAATTTAATCACACAAATACCATTCAAAAACTTAATTGTTAAGACAGGAAAAGATGATTAAGAAAATATAAAGTGGTAATATTCTAAAGATAACATAGGCTTATGAAAATGTAAATGCACCAAGTACTTATATACTATATAGGTTCCGATGTAATTTTACCGTGTTATTTTTACTTCGTGTCATGCGTTGATAATCATGGATCTGAGTATTGATGGATCTGAGTATAGATAGATGGATCTGAGTTTTGATGGATTCAGGGAGAGTCACCGGACCATGCTCCCAAAAATGTCTGAAATCGACCAAAAATGACACATTTCCGGATTATCCGTTAATGAAGGATTTAACTGTTGTTTTCTGGTGACCAGGGGCGGATCCAGAAAATCTTCAAGGGGAGGGTCATCAAGTGCAGTGGTGCCCCTACCTATACCCAAA
>VOPJ01005357.1:0-11551 GCA_014673585.1 Semibalanus balanoides | reverse complement strand
ACTTAATTTCAATGGAATTCCAACAACGTGGCCATCTCAACTCAAATCTTATGTTAATGTGAAACATTCCCTTTAAGGTATCGTCCATACTTAGCTCTCCAATGTACCATCCGTTTTTGTTTTTTGTTTTTGCTTTAACCCTTACCGTACGGGGATTCTAAAGCGACCTCCCCTGATGGTTTTCTTACATAACTCTCTACACATAAGGTGCATTCTGCTGACATTTGCAGTAGCTAAGTTAGCAACAAAATATACGTATGCTTCAGACTTTCATTGAAATTGGTTGAGATGTTTGAAAGATAATGACGCTTTAGTGACGTCATGTTTGTGGAAAAACGATAAATGTTGGAAAAATCTTTGAAAATAATTTTGTATTAAATCGCAAATTGAAAGCGACGTAAGATAGAAAACTGTTTTTTTAATGGTAATCTCGGATTTTCTAAATTTTGTTTTTTGGACCCTTAAAATAAAATAAAAAACATGTTTTTTTGGAAAAATCACTACAAAATCAAGATTTTCATAAATGTTAAAAAACTAAATAAATGTGAAAGCACTGAGGGTGAACGATACCCTAACCAAATTTCAGAGCAAATTATATATTTTTGACTGAGTAATGGCTCCCTAAGTGAGCCTAAATGGAATTCTATCTCATAACGCCATTTTATGAAAATAACCTTTTTTGACTTTTTGACCAAATACGAACAAATAAATATATTGTACGTATTACTGATACAAATTTGTCTAGCAACATGACTTGTATTTACATTTCTCCATTTAGAATTGTGATGTTTTCTCACAGACCAAAATCGCTATTCTGGAAGTGGTCGAGTTGAGGTCAGTCACTGGACCTGGAAGGTCAACCGTTAACTTTAAACCTAAAAATTTCATACCGTTAGATTCCTCACATGACATGCAACATGCTGGTTCTTACTGTGTTGCTCTATGTTGCTTGGTTTGGAAGTAAATAGGGGTCCGACCTTCCCCACCTTCTCGCAGGCACGGCAGCGGCTGCGCGCGCGGCGGGTGGCAGACATAATACAATCACCCCGCTTGGGTGCGAGGACATGTTGGGGCAGGAAGTTGGACTTGCCGCAGCAAGCCAAACCATTGAGGGTCACTACCATGCTCTTACTTACGTGTTATCGTGTGTTATTCATTAGATCGGCTCTATAAAAAACTGAATTTCAGGTTTTGCTGACATTTCTGTTGTCAACAAAAATTGTCAATAAAAGCACGAACAACACTACTTTTAGTTTTAAATTTGATTTCACAGTGAAGCCAAGGTTCCATTTTAACCTAAAAACATGAACATGACCGTACTCTGAAGTTTGACCTCGTGACTTCGAATGACCTTGATCTTACCCTAGCTCATCAACCGACTTAGAATGGCATTTAGAAGTGACAGGACAGGACGAATTCATACCGATTTATCCACTTATCATGCGTTTAAATATCGTAAATTTTGCCGACACAATTCATCGAATGGGTACCTTATCCACTCGGCCAATATTTTCTTTGAAACGTGACATCAGACCTGTGACGTCATCAGTGACTCCTGAGGTAAATATTAATGAATTACCCTTTGATCATTTTCCTGGGCTATCAAATGCTGTTAATTTAAAATCGCTTTAGTATTTCCGGAGTTCCGAGAGAGCAGGTGGCTAAAAATGACCCTTCCACAGTAAAGTCGCGTTACCCCTCATTCCCTGCGGTTTTTTTCAGATTCTGCCCCAGATAGTTTTTCGCCTGCGCTTCTAAACCTTTACACTAAGGTCTTGAGATCATGACTTTTGCTATAATTGAATATCGTGTACGTTGTGTCAAAATTTTGGAAAAAGTCGGCTCATCCGAGGCGGCTTCATATGTTTTTGTAGAGGCGTTTTTAATACGGTTGTGCGACGCATACTTTCTTTGTAGTTTGCGGTGCAATAAATATGTCAGAGACTATGTCACTGCTATAAACATCATACATACCTACTTGGATTATATAGATTTTGGGGCAGAGGCGCACTCAGGTACAGGGTGGGGCGGATAAATTGGGACAAAATTCACTTTTTCATTTCGGATACGTTTAACCGAGGATCTGGCTGAAATTTTCGCACATTATCAATTGAACAATTATATTTAATTTGGCATTGGTTTTTAGGTCATTTGTAGTTCAGAGGTCATGCAGGAAAGACAACGACAAACCATTGAAGATTTATTGCGTGCGGGCCAGACCGCCAAGGCCATATTCTAAGCCACGGGGTTTCCCAGGTCACCGTTGTACCCGCACTGTAACAAAGCTAGGAGCCGAGGTGATGCTCTCAGACATACCCACAAGTGTCGCAGCGACATTAAAGCGGCCCCAGGTTCCTGGCTGTCTGAAATATCGATTCTGTCGAATCCGAAGACCCTCTGCAAAACTGGCACCCGGGACGCTCGGGAGCAGCAGGGAACGTTAGAAAGAGCGGTTGAACATACCTGAGGCATGCAGTCCACGTCAGGAGACGCAGGGAACTACGGACTGAAAAGCCCAAATAGCATGAGACACGAGAAAACAGCACCGGTGGCTGTTAAACCACCTTTAAGGAGTGCCATTGAATCACCGTGACGGTGTTCGTGGACGATAAAAACTTAAACCGTCGATTGAATGACCAACCGTCAAACTACCCGGGTGACGCTACCAGTCCCACTGGAGTCCCTCCGGTACTGGAGCAAGCACCCTTGCCCTGTGATGGGTGTTCGGTGCGGTGACAGGTGGATTGGGTGCGTGATGCCCCCTCATTTCGTATCTGCTGGTATCTGAGGATCGGCACACCGACTACCTGGACATCCTGGAGGGAGGTCCTGATCCCCTGGCTGGAGCAGCACGACTAACTTATGATGTGGTACGGTGCAGGACTCCGCCCCCAGCTTACCACAGCTCAGCTGTCAAGATATTCCTGAGCGAAAGATACCCAGTTTCGTGCCGAAGGAGAAATGGCCCCCTAGCTCGCCGGACCTCAACCCCTGCGACTACTTATTGTGGAACGTGATGCAGGAAAAGGCCAATAATCACCCCCATGGCAGCGTTACCAGTCTGAAGAGGGTCATCCGGCGAGCAGCGGTGACCATTTCTCCGGAGGAGGCCCGGCGCGCGTGCGCACGCTTCAGGAGCAGTTCCAAGCAGCCGATGGTCCCCACATCGAGTAATGTTATGCGAAATGAATGTTCAAATACATGTGAAAAGTTTGAAAGCTCTGTGTATTTATTTGTCCGAGTTATGCAGTTTAAAGAAAAGGCATGTATTATGTCCCAATTTATCTGCCCCACCCTGTACATAAAATGAGAGTCAATATCCTCTGTCAAATTAAGTCTAACTTAAAATTAGTAAGATAATGAAAGTTGTTCCGCAAATTGTGCCTCTTACGTTGTTTACCTGAATCCGCCTATGCGCAAGATATTAAAATTGATAAATTACAGCTAAAAAGCTCTCAAATGACGTTTCTATCGTCCCAACTAATCACGAAAATCACATATTTGTATTTGACAATTTCCCCATTTGTCATACCTGAATAATTTTTTGTGATTTTTCGAAGCGAAGTCCAAGAACTGTGAAATTTGACTTTTGATGACCTCTGGCGACCTCAATATTGACCTGAGCTAAAAATGTACTTTATAACTACGAATGTCCATGTCGAGAGCCTTCGAATGTTATTTTTTCCGCGTCTTTATATCCCTTTTAGTTTTGGAGTTAGACGTGGGTCATTTTGACCCCCCACCAGCGCACTTTGGGCCACAAGCCCGATCTAGCCCGCCATAATCGGTCGGAGTGATTTTTTCCATTTTAATATGGAACATACATGATTTTTTTAGAATTGACCATGGATTGAGAATATGATAATATATTTTAGTTCAATCATACATGGAGGTATAAACGGCACCCAAACACGAAACTTTGTAAGAAGCTTACAGCAGGGAGTCCACGGCTCGCGAAAACGATGTATGTTTACGATGTAATAACTCACTTCGAACCGTCATCAAAAATCATTTCGAAACTACTTCCGATTTTTTTCGCTATTGTCAAAATTAAGGTAACCAAACGTCATCAAAGTTCAAATTTTCCAGTTTTAGGACATTGCTCCAGAAACCCTAAAGTATCTCGGAAACTATGCTATCTAAAAACAAACGGTCAAAAGACAATCGACAGACATTTACATTTGCAATCGACGTAGATGCCCTAAAATTTGAGCTCAGGTCAATAGTTTAAGCTCTAGAGGTCATTAACCCTATTCCTGGAGGGATGAAAAGTATACGAATCTGTCGGGGGGCTTATTGGGGCCCCCTTCAGATCTCGGCTTCCATAAAAGCTAGAATAATAAAACGTGGTATGTGGTTAGGGTCAACAACAAACTTAATTTTGTGAAATTTTGGTTACCTTGGGTCACTATCTTCAAGGTCAAATGACGTCATCAAAAGTAATATTTGCCAAAATTTGTATTTTTCAGGAAACCATGCCATTATCTCGGAAACTATATCAGCTAGGAGTAAAACGAAAATGTACCGTAAAGCACTTTGAATTGTCTTACGCAATCATGGCATCAGAAATGACCTCAGGTCATTGGTTTGGGCTGTAGAGGTCAACAAATGAAAAATAAAAAAGTTTTTCAGCAAAGGTTTGTTCGCTTATAACTTTTTATCTTAAACATATAGAGTAATTATTTTGATACCATCGTGTTTCTCTTGTCATTGCGGTTCGATTCATATCAATGTTGTCAAATCGAAAATTGTACTACGTATCAAGGTCAAGGTCAATGTGACATAACAGTCAAGCTGCATATACAAAGATGCGTATCGACGAGACAAAGAGTATTCTTCATGGCCCCGAGTGGAAGATAAGGATTTCCTACATGCCGGGGTATGCTTTAGGCATAGCACGATCCGGGCAGGAAAGTTTCGGGTCAGAAATTGCTCGACGCGAATTGCCATGTTATTTGATAGGCCGGGCAAGAAACAAAAGTTTCTTGACCGCTTTCTGCCCGGCCCAAAACTTATAAGTTCAAAATTCAATATTACTTAATAATGAATAGGCTCGTTGCTATATTAAGCATTAATCCGGCATGTAGGAAAAATCTTACTGACCTAAGCCTGACGAAATTTTCTGGGAAACTCAGTTTTGCCAAAGTTTAGCTCTGGTCGCTCGTGCTTCGCCACTCGGACCTCCGCTAATTTTGCCCAAACCTCGTTTTCCAGATAATTTCGTGGCGCCGGTCAGTAATATATAATCTGTTTCCAAGCGGTGACTGAAAACCGAGCGGACGACAGGGCGAGGTTTTGTCAGGAACACGCTCGCGGAAAAGATTTTCCTTATCTTCTTCGAGGGGAAACGATGTAAGAATGCTATATCTAGTAGGACGTATGGTAAGGCTGAGGTAATCAGATATAGCTATGTCTAGGTAGAATCTAGGTAGGTTTGATTATTTCAGTTTCAGTCTGTACTTTAATTTTCGTCGAAACTCACGTGCTCTTGCATCTCAGAAGGGATGCAAAATATTCACATTATTTCACTTTTCGTTGAACGAGCATTAAACATCTTTATCTTTGCATCTGAGAGGAGTGCATAGATAAAAATATTCCTGCACTGCAGACTCAATGGAAAATCAAACTCTACTAGAAAGATAAACGTTTTGAGACCAGCTGCGAGTTTCTATAATGTTCCTGTCACGAGCTATTAATAAAAAGGTGTTCGTGACCTTGAATGGTCTTTCAAAAGGTCAATGACTATAAACTATTTATAGGTCATCTAGAAGAGACTAAGATGACATGATACTGAAATAAGTGGGTTGATGAAATGTGTTAACCCTATTACTGTCGGGGGGGGGGGGGGAATCGGCCCCCCTTGACGGTTTTCGCGTACGTGCATTCATAACTTCAACTCAGGATCCTTCAAAACTGCTGGCTTTTCCTCAACATTTCATTTGCGCATCGAATGGTGTACTTTTTTTCCAAATTGGCAATTATTAGGAGGTCCAGGACAGTTTTTAGGGTGGGCGTGATTCGGCCGTTTTGACACAAAATCTTCTGCATGGTTTAAGCAATCATGAGTAATGTGTGTAATGAGAAAAATGTTAGCATAACAGGACATCGGATAGAGATTGAGTTTTTTCAGATGGCTATCTTCAAAATTTCAAAATTGTGAATTTTATAATCCAAATTTTGAAAAACTATTTTGTTATTACAAAATGATGCAGTTTTTTATTTTCAGGACGTTAAAAAGGATTGTATGTGAGAGGAAAACATGCAAAAATATGGTGTTGAAAGTTGCAGGCGTGCCAAGACTCTAAATATTTGATGACCTGATGGCAGGTCGAAATTGTAACTTCCATTAAGTACTATGGTGAAAAAATGAAAAACAAGGATTTAAATATCATTGCACCAAATCCAATTATTTCCAGTTCATTCATCTTGGGCCCTTCTTGATGAAAGGTGATTTTTTTTAGTCAGTGACCTTTTGTACAGTTCATCAGGTCACAACCCTTTTTTATCAAAACTGTTGACAGACATCTTAAAGACTCTTAAATGGTCTCAAATGTTTGTCTCGTCAATGACGCGTCTTTTATATGCATTTTTACCGAGCCTTACGTCACCCGATGACCTGACCTTGACCTTGACCGAGGTCAAATTTCGGGCGCTTGATAGCCTCTATGAGCTTTTGCGCCCCCCCAAAACCCCAATAACAAGCGTCAAATTTTCGATTTGACAAAGTTGATATGATTCGAACCGCAATGACGAGAGAAACACGATGGTAACAAAATAAGTGCTGTATTTTCTTTAAAGAAAAAGTTATTAACGAACAAACATTTGCTGAAAAACAGTTTTTTAACATTTGTTGACCTCTACAGTCCAAACCATTGTTCTGAGGTCATTTATGATGCCTTACGAGTGAAAGACAATTAAAACGCTTTACAGTGATTTTTCGGATTCCTCCTAGCTGCCATAGTTTTCGAGATAATGGCAAGGTTTCCTGAAAATACCATGTTTTGACAAAAATAATTTTTGATGATGTTATTTGACCTTGAAGATAATAACCCAAGGTCACCAAAATTTGACAAAATAGAGTTCATTGTCGACCTTAGTAACACGCCAAATTTCATGTTTCCAGCTTTTATGGCAGCGGAGATCTGAAGGGGGGGCGAATAAGCCCCCCCCGACAGATTCGTATACTTTTCATCCTTCCAGGAATAGGGTTAAACCCTTATTTTCCATTTTTAACAATACATTTATATTGCAAGGTTAGCATTTGACCTGACATCATGTCGACAAATATTTAGATATCGCCTTGAAACTTTCAAAACATATTTATTGGCATCTTTTCTCTTACATAAACTCCGGTTTTATGAAAACTCATGAAGATAAAAAACTTGTATCGTTTTGAGATAAAAAAAATATGATGTTAAAATTCAAAATTTGGAAATTTCAAAACATCTATCTGAAAGAACAAACAATTCTCCACCGATGTCTGATTTTTATAACACTTCGCGTCAACACACAACTCTCCACGAGTGCCCAACCATGCAACAGGGGTGGTAAAATTGCTTTGAGTGGAGTCGCACATGAAAAATGACCCCAGCCAGATAAGCTAGGATCATTTTGGAGGTTCCCTATGCATAAAGGCGCGTACATTTAGGCGCAGGGGCGCCGGAACTCTCCGAAATTGGGGGCGGCTGGAGGCATTCTGAAGTAATTTCTTGCTCATGCAACGCCATAGGCATTAATGTTGAAATTATGATTAAAATTTTGTGGGGGCTGCCCCCTTCTGCCCCCCCCCCCCGTGCCTGTGTCCTTGTTCAGGCGTTGTCAGACATAAATTGTTTGACTGTGTTTATTCCAGTGCGGAATCTTACCGCTGCATATCTTTACTATTAGTTTGTTTATCCGTGATGGAGGATGCCTACGCAATGAAGGCACGTGAGACACTGATGGTCGCTGGTTAAAACACTAAAAATCCTCTGACCGTCAGTAAAACCTATGGCTAAATACACAAGTGTCTGGATTTGGTGCGGGTCTGGGTCCGGGGCGGGGTACACCTTACATTTTTTCGACTGAAAATGGTGAAGTTAATCATTGGAAATTAGAGCTGAAACGCAAACTGTAATTTAAAATGTAGCTGTTTATACATACGACTGACGTGATTATGCTAACGTGATGAAGAATACATCTGATTTGATTTCTGACGAACAGTATTCTAAGGATTATCACTTGTTTCACAGAAAAGGATCAGTTAATATATTTTACTGTCATTTTGCCCCGCGGTACCTCATCAAGAATGACATTTTGTCCCCGACCTTGTCCATAAGGACATAACACTTTACCACCCCTGCCATGCAAAGTTTTTGCGTCAAAATGGCCAAACACGACCCCCTAAAAAAAACTCTTAAACCCCCTCTGAATGATTTAATTTGGGAAACAGTTACACCATTCGATGCGCAATTAAATGATAGGAAACGTCAGCAAGTTTGAAGATTCTGGATTGAGTCATAAATGATCTGTACGCGAAAAACCTCAAGGGGGCCGATTCGACCCCCACCCCCGACAGTATAAGGGTTTAAGTCAAAAATGCTTCATTTTTTTAGAAAAAAAAATCGCGAATAATTTCTTACGCAATACTGTTATCGTTGTTATCGTGTTTATCTCGTCAAGGCGCTTTGACATAAGTATTTTTTCATGTTAGGTCAACTTAAAAAATATTACCTCAAAAGGTCAAGTAGTGACCCAAGTAGGTCATGCTGCATATTAGGAAACGTTTCTCGACGAGACAAACACATTGGTGAAAGTTGCACTTCTCTATCTGCATTATGTCCAGAGTTATTGACGAAAAGGTGTTGGTGGCCTCGGGGCTCGAATGACCTCAGATGAATGACCCCGTAGGGCCACTGAACAAAACCTGCGCTTGGATCAGACATAAAACATTATGATTACATTATCCAGAAGAAAATGGACTGATATTCTCGACAAATAAAATATTTGAATATTTCTCCATTGACTTAATTGCACTGCAGGGGGGTTGATTTCCGCCCACCCCCACCCCCTCAGGTTTTTCAGGAGTAGCGGAAAAACGGCGGCGCGCAGCGCCACCAAATTTCGTACACCTGTTGGGGCATCAATTACCCGCACTTTGGAAAAGTTTTGACTTGAGGTCACCTCAGGTCAGGTCACAAGTCCTTGTCAAGTGAGCTTACCATAAAACATGTTTGTGTTCGTGCCAAAGCCACAGTCATTTCCCGAAAGGTTTGAAGCTTGAAGGATTTCATAAGAATATCAGTACCTGCAATTCATTTATCTCTGATTTTTCGTATCGGTGACCAAAGGTCAGGTCAATTTCATGACCTCCCCATTATAAGTGAATGGGAAAATAAACAAATGCTTCCTTTTCAGAAAATATGCATTGGATCAGGCTAATTATATCAGAAACATGTTATTTTAGCTCATTCTGAATGATCAAGGCGCTATTGTTGCTCCCTGACTTCTACAAGGTCATCTGAGGTCAGCTGAGGTCATCAGCAATGATTTGCTAATAACTCTTGATAGAAACGAGATAGAGACGAGCTGTTGACACCACTGTGTTTGTCTCGTCTGGCCGCGTTGCCCCATATGCAACATGACCTTTCTGGGTCACCAAATGACCTTGACCTGAGGTCAAATTTTGAAGTTTATTTTACCAGGTCATTGTGTATGTATTTCAAAGCGCCTCGATAAGACAACCACGATGGCGTCAAAATTATTTCCCTATATTTGTTAGATAAAATGCTATTCACGAAAAACTGTTTTGCTAAACAATAGCCTTTTTGACCTTCCATGACCTCTGTTGCCTAAACTGTTGATCTGAGCTTAATTTTGAAGACAGTCATGCGATTGCAAATTTCAATAGCTATCTATAGTTGCTAAGTCGTTTGCTCCTACCTATCATAGTTTTCGAGATAATCGGGGGTTTCTTGAAAAGAGTCCTAAAACCGGAAAATCTGACCTTTGGTGATTACTGGTGACCTCAATTGTGACCTGACCCAAGAAAATACTGATATACTTTTTTTCGCGCAGTAGTTTTTTTTTCGCCACAGCGAACAGCGAAAACTATGTTCGCTGACATAGTTTTCGCGCTCCACTTTATTCCGGCCTGAAGTTTTAATCAATACATTATACAGCAATCACTCTTCTCGATACTATAGCTGGTCATCAAGGAGGCGTGGCCGAGAACAGCCTTGACCTGAAAGTGGCGGTGAGTTGATATACCGCAGCGAACCGAGGTGATAGGGGACAGGCTTGTAGGCCGGGGCAGCCAGGCTATCAGCACAAGACTCACTTAGAATTGTATGGTTATCAGGTGTTAAGTGATGGAATGGTTAGTGATAATATACGAGTAGATCCAATGGAGATTGAGGACTAATGGATAATTATTTGAACACGCTGCCCCACTAGGGGGGTATTTGAAGATCAACCAGGTCTTAACAAAAACGTGGTTGTTTGTCGAAATTAAAACGGGGGTTGGAGTTGGTCCTGCGATATTTCAAATATATTTCAATACAAAATACATTGAAATAAATTGCCCAATTAAATTACCAAGAACAATAAACTATAACTTATTTTAAAGGAATATTTCACCTTGTAACACGCGCACTGGAAGGGGGCAACTTTTGTGCCCCTCCACATGTTGTTCGTGAATATCTCGCAAACGAAGTGGCGCAGGCAGTAGAAAAGGTTTAAGCCGCAATTTTAAGCAAACACAATAGCGGAGCGTTTGGACGTAACAAAAAGTCAAATCGGTCAGTAAATTTTGGAGATATATTAATTTGAATTCCAAAATGTGGCCAGAAAATCGAAGGTTCGCAAAGCGATATCTTTGAAACAAACAGCAGATCGGGGCGATTTCCACGCCATATCGATAGCCAATACCATATTTCATTCTGCCCAAACAGGAAATTCAGACAACTTGCTGTGGACCTGTGAGCGTCACAGAGGTCAAAATTTCAAAATGGTTGAACATTTGGCCCGATTTAACCTCGTGACCTCGTTTGACCTTAAAATATTGACTTAAGGTCACCAAAATTTCAGAGGATGTAGATCATCATAGCACATACCCACCCTGTAGGTTTGATTGTTCTTGCTTTCTTACTTTCTGAGACCTCACGGGGGGCACTAAAGTGCCCCCCTCCTCTCCAGGGCGTGTTAGTGGCATACCCCTCTCCAGTGCGCGTGTTCAAGGCCGTATAAGAGTTAAGGGGTTTGAACTCAGATCAACAACACTGGTTACAACACCATTAAGTAAATTTTTTGTATCATAAATTGCAATATACTTCCGCTTTTCAGTAAACTACAAACACATTGATTGCTTTCACTAAAAGTTCATATCATGTAGGTGTCCTCTCAGTTGTTTGTGGGCGCATAAAGTTGTGTGAAAAAGGATATTTCCGTCATTGGTGACCGACATTTGAGGAAAGAACGAATATTGCGAACACAAAGACATTTATTGACGACGAATATATTTATGCAGGATAAATACCGCATTCAGGCCACAGTCACTCGTTACATTTATCAC
>VOPJ01005356.1:0-11550 GCA_014673585.1 Semibalanus balanoides | reverse complement strand
TATATCCCCTTTACCTTGACCTTGACCCGAGATCAAATTTTAGATTTGACAAAATTGGTATGATTCGAACCGCAATGACTTGAGAAATACGATGGTATCAAAATAATTACTTGATGTTTTAAATAAAAGTTATAAACGAACAAACTTTTGCTGAAAAACATTTTTTTTTTAAACATTTGTTAACATCTACAGCCCAAACAATTGACCTGAGGTCATTTCTGATGTCATGATGGCGAAATTCAATTAAAACTGTTTTACAGTGCATTTGTGGATTCCTCCTAGCTGCCATAGCTTCCGAGATAATGGCAAGGTTTTCTGAAAACATCTTATTTGAGCAAATTTGACATTTGATGACGTCATTTGACCTTGAAGATAGTAACCCAAGGTCACCAAAATTCCACAAAATAAGGATCGTTGTCGACCCTAACCACTTACCAAATTTAATGATGGCAGCCGTGATCTGAAGGAGGCCGAATAAGCCCCCCCCCGACAGATTCGTATACTTTTCATCCCTTCAGGAATAGGGTTAATGCGAATCAGCGTCTGTTCAGCTCAATTCGGCATATCCTATTTAAACCGGCAGCAGACATGACTGTTTGACATATATGCATATCACATCAGCGTAACACACTCCCGCAGCAAAGGGCATTACAAATCGACAGTGCACCGTGCACCGTCGATTTGTAATGCCCTTTTGCCGTGGGAGTGTACGCCGATGGAGATGCATATATGCCAAACAGTATGTCTGCTGTCGGTTTAAATGAAATATGTCGAATGAGCTGAACAGACGCCGATTCGCATTAAGAAAAGGTGTAGTACATGCAAATGACCTTTGTAAGTTGTACCCAAATGAAACAATGATATTAGCCGTTTTCACGATGGAATATTTTGCGCGAAATGTTTTAAAACATTTTAAAATGTTTTAGTAGTAGCCGTTTTTAACGAATGGACATAATTTGCAAGAAATGTTAAGCCCTGCCCTACGGTCCCATAGGGCGAAGGTTAAACATGTTTTCGCAGGTTAGTTCCATACTCCATCGTGAAAATCGATTACAATCAAAACATTTTAAAACATTTTAAAATGTTTTAAAATCATTTCGCGCAAAATGATCCATCGTGAAAACGCTATTATAATTTATTATCCTAAACGATAAAAATTAGCAGGATATGACACATAACCAGCGTGGCCCTGGATACCTAAGCTGATCTGGGATCCCATTGGATCCCTCGACAAAATATATCAGGATCTGATATCTTTGTGGATAATCAGCTTATTGTATACCTAGATCTGGTGTTTATGTGGATCCTAGGACACATGAAAACAATATTGAAATCTCAGCGGATTCCGGGACTAGGCACGTGTCTGCAATCTGCATGACAGGTGAAGACCTATGGTCTTAACCCGTAAGTTCGGGGTATATTCTGTAAGCGACTATACGGGGGGGGGGGCCTTATTTATAGCTCTGCTATAGTTTTTAGGGAGGGTGTTACAAATGCGGTTGTGTGGCCATACTTCCTTCGTTTTGCGCATTTGCCTTGCCGCATTTGTTGTCGCATTTGTTGTCGCATTTTACAGAATATACGTGGAACTCCCCTGAACCGTATTAAAATAAATCAAACGGCATTCATAGCCCCTGTCAAAGTTGTCGATGAAAACCTAATATTGTTAACCTCAGGGTCACGATGACGTCACAGGTAAAAAAAAAAAAAAACCCGGGGGGGTGTTCAAAGAGCAAATGGTTTTGACCGTGTCATCAAAAGTCCGATGAATGTAATCGTCGCGGCAAAAAATGCGATATAAACGCATAATCAGTGGATAAATTTGTAAATGATTCGTGTATCTGACACTTCGAATTATCAATTCTAAGCTGTTTTTTAATTTGGGTTAGGTCAGGTCATCCGAAAGTCACGAAGTTTAAACCTGCAGATTACGGGTCATTTGGAGTTGTAACACATAGAGGTAAGGGTTCGTTTTCACCTTGGACGCGAAAGAGAGAGTCAAGCCACATTTTTGTTACATATAAATAGAAGTAAAAAAGCAAAAATAAACAATGCTATTTTTATGCATGGGATAAGGTTATGCTGTAGAGGTGGTCGAATTTTGGTCTTTGAAAGGATGAAAGTCATTTTTAAAGATATTGACTTGAAACTTGCTTCTCATATCATTGGACTCCTCTCAATCAAATATAATTCAAGTTTTTTTTAATTCATATTATTCTTGAAAATTTGGTAAAAAAAAAATATCTTTGGATTTTCGTAATTTTTGAAAATTTTAATATTTTCCGAAAATCCGTGGAGATCGCCGTTTGAAAAGGTAAAGTTTTACTTCGCATAGGACAAATCGAATGTATCTAAAAACTGATTTTTTTTGGCAGCGTTTCCCGCCATCCTTAATTTTTTAAAACAAAAAAACAACACAGACATGACGTCACTCTGAACATCATTTGCGGTTGACCCTATCAAGACTTACTTTCCTTCAAGAAAACATATGTAAATCCGTAACAACAAGGTACTGAAAGTTTGGTGCGATACCTTTGTTGGTTTTAGGAAATATTACAAAATTCATGGAGGGGGAAACTATAAATAGCACCCCCCCCCACCACCAAGAACTCGCAAGGTGAGTTTCATTAATTTAGTGGATATTATCAATGTAATATTCAATATTGCATATGCCTGATGAAGGTAATATTAATGGCTTTTGGGATCATATCCATGGTAGTGCGTACAAATAGGCTATCGAAAATTGATCCGATGCAACAAAAACTGATGTCCTTTCGTTTCAAGCCGTCTCATATCAGAAGGTTTGATGTTCAATCTGTGAAGTTATGCAGATGATCAGATGGTTTAACCCGCATTGGCTGGGGTCTCAGCCGAACGCATTGGCTGGGGGGGGGGGAGCGAAAACGCCCCCCCCCACCTTATTCCCCGAACCAATTATAGCAGCATAACTTCCAAAACAAAATTTTCGAGTATGCTTTAGAGTGATCTCGTTGAGGGCTTTTCGATGCCGTCTTGCGCGTCTCGCTGCGATAATTGGTTCGGGAGATAAGGTGGGGGGGGGGGGCGTTTTTCGCTCCCCCTCCCCCAGCCAATGGCGTTCGGCTGAGACCCCAGCCAATGCCGGGTTAAACCATCTGATCATCTGCTAACTCACAGATTGAACATCAAACCTTCTGATATGAGACGCTGAACACGAAAGGACATCAGTTTTGTTGCATCGGATCAAGTTTTCGATAGCCTATTTGTACGCACTACCATGGATATGATCCCACAAGCATAAATTACCTTCATCAGCATATGCAATATTGAATATGTAACATTGATAATATCACATAAATAATGAAACTCACCTTGCGAGTTTCTGGTGGTGGGGGGGGGGCTATTTATAGTTTCCCCCTCCCATGATTTTGTAATATTTCCTAAACCAACAAAGGTATCGTCACCAAACTTTCAGTACCTTGTGTTACGATTTGACATATGTTTCTTGAAGGAAAAAGTAAGTCTTCGATAGGTCAACCGCAAATGATGTCAGAGTGACGTCATGTTCTGTGTTTTGTTTTTTTGTTAAAAAATAAGGGATGGCGGGAAACGCTGCCAAAAAATCAGTTTTTAAGATACATTCGATTGTCCTATGCGAAATGACAGATATAAACTTACCTTTCAAACTGCGATCTCGGATTTTCGAAATATATTAAAATTCAAAATTACGAGAAATCCAAAGATATTTTTTTGTTTTACCAAATTTTCAAGAATAATATGAATTAAAAAAAAATTGAATTATATGATTGAGAGGAGTCAAATGAATATGAGAAGCAAGTTTCAAGTCAATATCTTTAAAAATGACTTTCATCCTTTCAAAGACAAAATTCGACCACCTCTACAGCATAACCTTATCCATGCATAAAAATAGCATTGTTTATTTTTGCTTTTTACTTCTATTTATATGTAACAAAAAAAATGTTATGTCATTTTTCGCGTCCAAGTTGAAAAACGAACCCATAAATATTTGTTACAACTCCAAATGACCGTAATCTGCAGTTTAACCTCGTGACCTCGGATGACCTTGACCTAACCCAAATTAAAAAGCAGCTTAGGATGATAATTCGAAGTGTCAGATACACGAATCATACAAATTTATCCACTGATTATGCGTTTAATATCGCATTTTTGCGCGACGATTACATTCATCGGACTTTGATGACACGGTCAACCATTTGCTCTTTGACGTGACCTGTGACGTCATCGGTGACCCTGAGGTTAACAATATTAGGTTTTCATCGACAACTTTGACAGGGCTATCGAATGCCGTTTGATTTGTTTTTTAATCGGTTCAGGAGTTCCAACGTATATTCTGTAAAATGCGACAACAAATGCGACAACAAATGCGGCAAGGCAAAATGCGCAAACTACGAAGGAAGTATGCGCCACACAACCGCATTTGTAACACCCTCCTAAAAACTATAGCAGAGGGGGCTATAAATAGCCCCCCCCCCCGTAAGTCGCGTTACAGAATATACCCCAGTAACTTACGGGTTAAGGACATATGGTCTTCACTGTCATGCAGATTGCAGACACGTGCCTAGATCCGGGATCCGGCTGAGATTCAAATATTTGTTTCATGTGTCCTAGGATCCACATAAACACCAGATCTAGGTATACAATAAAGCTGAGTTATCCACAAAGATCTCAGATCCTGATATATTTATGTCGAGGGATCCAATGGGATCCCAGATCCAGCTTAGGTATCCAGGCACGCTGGTATGTGTCATATTCCTTGCTAATTTTATCGTTTGGGATAATAAATTATAATAGCCGTTTTCACGATAGATCATTTTGCGCGAAATGTTTTAAAACATTTTAAAATGTTTTAAAATGTTTTGATAGTAATCGTTTTCACGATGGAGTATGGACTAACCTGCGAAAACATGTTTAACCTTCGCCCTATGGGACCGTAGGGCGAGGGCGTAAACATTTCTTGCAAATTAGTCCATCGTAAAAACGGCTACTACTAAAACATTTTAAAACATTTTAAAATGTTTTAAAACATTTCGCGCCAATATTTCCATCGTGAAAACGGCTAATATACATTTGTTTCATTTGTACAACTACAAGGTCATTGCATGTACTAACACCTTTTCTTAATGCGAATCGGCGTCGTTTCAGCTCATTCCGGCCATATTTCATTTAAACCGACAGCAGAACATACTGTTTGGCATAATGCATCTCATCGGCGTACACTCCCACGGCAAAAGGGCATTAAAATCGACAGTGTACGGTGCACTGTCGATTTTAATGCCCTTTGCTGAGCGGGAAGGTGTTACGCTTGATGTGATATGCATTAATATTCAAAGTCATGTCTGCCTGCCGTTTAAATAGGATATGCCGAATTGAGCTAGAACAGACGCTGATTCGCCATTAACCCTATTTCCTGAAGGGATGAAAAGTATAACGAATCTGTCGGGGGAAGGGAGGGAGGCTTATTCGGCCTCCCTTCAGATCACGGCTGCCAAGTCATTAAAGTTTTGGTAAGTTGGTAGGGTCGACCAACGATCCTTAATTTTGTGAATTTGGTGACCCTAGGTTACTATCTTCAAGGTCAAATGACGTCCATCAAATGATCAAATTTGACTCAAATAAGATGTTTTAGAAAACCCTTGCCATTAATCTTTCGGAAGCGTATGGCAAGCTAGAGTATATCCACAAATGCACTGTAAAACAGATTATTAATTGAATTTCGCCATCATGACATCAGAAAAGACCTGTCAGATTGTTTGGGCTGTAGATGTTACAAATGTTTTTAAAAAATGTTTTCAGCAAAAGTTTGTTCGTTTTATAACTTTTATTTAAAACATCAAGTAGTTTATTTTTGATTACCTCGTATTTCTCAAGTCATTGCGGTATCGAATCATACCAATTTTTGTCAATCTAAAATTTGATCTCGGGTCAAGGTCAAGTAAAGGGGTATAATAAGTCTTCAAGCTATATACCAAAATATGCGTATTGACGAGACAAACGTTTTGAGACCAGTTGCAAGTCTCTATATTGTTCCTGTCACGAGTTATTGATACAAAGGTGTTCGTGACATTCAATGACCTTTCAAAAGGTCACAGACTAAAAATTGCATCCTGGTCATCGAGGAGGGCCTGAGATGACATGATACTGAAATAATTGGATTTATAGGATGTGTTAATTAAACCCTTATTTTTCATTTTTCACCGTATATTTATATTGGAAGGTTAGCATTTTACCTGACATCAGGTCATCAAATACTTAGACACAAGCGGAACTTTATGATATCGCTGGGGGGGGGGCTAATGTTAATTGGATAGGTTTTAACTCAGTTCTTACCATGCAACACCATAGGCCCAATGTTAACATTTAAAATCATTTGAAATAATTAGGGGGCTTGGGCCCTCCCCAAGAGATATAAAGTTCCACCCCTGTACTTGGATATCGCCCTGAAACTTTCAAAACATATTTATTGGCATGTTTTCTCTTGCATATATTCTGGTTTTATGAAAACTAATGAAAAATCTTGTATCATTTTGAGAAAGAAAAAAAATCGAGACTGCCATCTGAAAGAACAATCAATCATCATACCGATGTCTGTTTTTGCTAAAACTTTCCATCAACACACAACTCTCCACGAGCGCATAGCCATGCAAAGATTTTGTGTCAAAACGGCCAAACACGCCCCTCTAAAAACTGTCTTGGACCCCCTCCTAATGACTTAATTTGGGAAAAAGCACACCATTCGATGCTCAATGAAATAATAGGAAAACTCAGCAAGTTTGAATATTCTGGGTTGAGTAATGAATGAACTGTACGCAAAAAAATATCAAGAGGGGCCGATTCGCCCCCCCCCCGACAGTAATAGTGTTAAAAAAGGTGGAATAAGCTAGAGCAACGCTTTTGTCATAATCGTGTTTCTCTCGTCACAGCGCATCTAATCATATTTCGGATTACCTAGCTAGGTCAAATAAAAAAGGCCTGACCTGAGGTCATGCCAAGGTGTTTAAGGGCATGTTCAGGGGCCCTTCTGACCGATCCAGGGATCCTTTTGGTCTGGTCAAGGGCTCCTCTGACCTGCACAGGGGCACCTCTGACCTGCGCAGGGGCCCTTTCAACTTCCCAGGGGTCATTTTATCTGTTCAGGGACCCTCCAGCCTGCTCAGGGGACCCTTAAGACCTGGCAAGGGACTGCCCTGGTGCTTTGTCATCCTGCCGACATGTCCATTGCCCAGGGGACTCTCCGACCTTTCCGGGGGCCCTCTGTGCTGGCTAGGTGTTTATATGGCGTGTTCAGGGGGCCCTCTGCCCCGCTAAGGAACCCTTTCGGCTTGTCCACGTCCAGGGGTCTCTTGGACATATGCAGGGCTCTGCTGAACTTCCAAGGGCCCTCTGGTATTTAAGATAGGGCCCTGGTGTCCCTAAAGAACCTCTGAAATTTTCCAAACTCTTGAAAGACCACGCTTCGCATGGTCTTTCGACTCGAGCCCATGATACCGCGTTTCGCGTGGTCTCGTCTCTTTTCGGCGCCAAAAAAAGACCGCCAGGCCACCAGGGAGAGCGACCGCCCCCACCGCCTTCCCCCCACCCCAGTCAAATTTCCTTATGCGAGTATATGTGACCTGGTGAACTGACTTGAAATGATCTCAGGTCAACACATTTACAAAATGTGATTAATTGATGCCCGAATAGCTGTACTAAATTTGGCGTCGCCACGCGCTAACGACTTTGCTTTACAAATTCCTGAAAAACCTCAGAGGGCTGGTCAAAATACCCCCATCTGTAGCCATTTTCATAAAGATATATACACACCGGTTGTATGTGTGGGTTGTATAATCCAATTGTACAACATACACATTGAATACGTTCCATCACATTACACACGCCGCGTAAGTAGAATTGTAAATATGCATACATATAATATGTTTCTATCTACTGTTATCTATGTCTACGTCTAGTCTATGTCTATCTATGTCTAGTCTACTGTTATCTGTGGTTTATTTAATATTATAATATGTTGATATAACTACATATAACATATATGTGCGTACTACAATCCTTACAATCCTACAAACGACACATGCAACCGGTGTGTAAATTTGTATGAACAAGTCTACAGGTCAAGGGTTTTGATGAGCAAACATTTACATTTTGCTGTTCTTTATCGTCTCCTGGGGAGGTATAGAAATGTGCGCATTTCTGAGTCGAAAACAATCCTATCAGGATATCATAGTAGGCTGACTGGCCACTGACTCGCTTGACTGGCCGTCGGAGAGAGAGAGGGAGTCCAGCAGCTGCCGCGGTGGGCGGCCCGGTGCAGAGTGAATATGACGCGTCTGGTGGCGGCCATTGCAGATGAGCTGTCGACCGAGCCGCTGGGTGTGGAGCAGCGCTGCCTCACTCTGGAACCGTCCGAGGCGGCCTCCGTCGCCGAGCTGGACTACGCCTTCTGGGCGTCCTCCGACTGCAGCCGCCATCTGCAGTACGTCTGCGAGACGCCCCGAGACTGGACAGGTGAGGATGTGGGACGCCCCGAGACTGGACAGGTGAGGATGTGGGACGCCTCGAGACTGGACAGGTGAGGATGTGGGACGCCCCGAGACTGGACAGGTGAGGATTTGGGACGCCCCGAGACAGGACAGGTGAGGATGTGGGACGCCCCGAGACTGGACAGGTGTACCTCACAGCTGCCACACCTCCATGTGTTTTAGCATTAGAGTTTATATTTTGAGATTTAGCCAAATGTTTTGGCAAAATGTAGGAAAAAAGTGCACAGAGCGGATGCGTTATCGGCTGTCTTCCATGCCTGGTCTTCCGAGTCACGCTGCAGGCCGCTCCGTATCTGTCCTGGTCAGTCGGACCATGCCGTGTCTGTCCTGGTCAGTCGGACCATGCCGTGTCTGTCCTGGTCAGTCAGACCATGCCGTGTCTGTCCTGGTCAGTCAGTCCGTGCCGTGTCTGTCCTGGTCAGTCAGACCGTGTCTGTCCTGGTCAGTCAGACCATGCCGTGTCTGTCCTGGTCAGTCAGGCCGCCGTGCCGTGTCTGTCCTGGTCAGTCAGGCCGTGCCGTTTCTGTCCTGGTCAGTCAGACCATGCCGTGTCTGTCCTGGTCAGTCAGACCATGCCGTGTCTGTCCTGTCTAGTCAGACCCGTGCCGTGTCTGTCCAGGGCTGGGGTGGGGGGGGGGGGGGGTGGGTTCAGTCCAGGCCGTTGCCGTGTTGTCCTTGGTCTAGTCATGACCGTGTTCTGTTCGGTTCAGTCTAGGCCGTGCCGTGTCTGTCCTGGTCAGTCAGACCAGCCGTGTCTGTCCTGGTCAGTCAGATCTCTATGGCTGTGTCCGCTGTCCGGTTCTAGTTCAGTGCCGTGCCGTGTCTGGTCCTGGTCAGTCAGGTCCGTGCCGTGTCTGTCCTGTTCAGTCAGTACATTGCCATGTCTGTCCTGGTCCGTCAGTGCCGTGCCGTGTCTGTCCTGGTCAGTCAGGGCGCGTGCGTGTCTGTCCTGGTTCAGTCAGGCCGTGCGTTTCTGTCCTGTGTCAGTCAGACCATGCGGTCCTGTCTGGTCAGCAGAACCATGCCGTGTCTGTCCTGGTCAGTCAGACCATGCCGTGTCTGTCCTGGTCAGTCAGACCGTGCCGTGTCTGTCCTGGTCAGTCAGTCCGTGCCGTGTCTGTCCTGGTCAGTCAGTACCGTGCCGTGTCTGTCCTGGTCAGTCAGTCAGGCCGTGTCTGTCCTGGTCAGGCCGTCCTGGTCAGTCAGACCGTGCCGTGTCCTGGTCCTGGTTAGTCAGGCCGTGTGTCGTGTCTGTCCTGGTCAGTCAGGACCGTGCCGTGTCTGTCCTGGTCAGTCAGTCAGGCCGTGTCTGTCCTGGTCAGTCAGACCGTGTTTGTCCTGGTCAGTCCTGCCGTGTCTGTCCTGTTCAGTGGTCAGTCAGGCCGTGCCTGTGTCTGTCTGGTCAGTCAGCCGTGCTTTGTGTCTTCCTGGTAGTTTTCAGACCTATGCCGTTGTCTGTTCCTGTCAGTATCAGACCGTGCGTGTCTTCTGGTGCAGTCAGATTGCCGTGTCTGTCCCTGGTCAGGTCAGTCGGTGCGTGTCTGTCCTGGAGTCAGACCGTTGGTCGTGTCTGTTCCTGGTTAGTCTAGAGACCTGTTCTGTCTCTGGTCAGTTCAGGCGCCCTGTTCCCCGCTGCAGCGCTCCTGAGACGGGTGTGTGTTCGCCGGAGAACTGCGCCCGGGACGTGGCCGGCAGCTACGCCGGCACGGTCAGCACGGCCGAGTCGGGCCGGCCGTGCCTGCCGTGGTCGGACGTGGCCAGTGTGCCGGGCCTCAGCAGCGCCGCCCTGGTGGCCAACCACTGCCGCAACCCGGACGGCGACCGGCGGCCCTGGTGCTTCACCGGGCCCGACCAGTTCGAGTACTGCGACATCGCCGCCTGTCCACCGCATCTGCCGCCACCACGTGAGACACCCCGACTCCTGAGCTGGCAGTGGCTGCTTACCGCTGCCTCTGACGAGTGTCTCGGTTGAAATTGGCCGCTCCATCTTGCTCAGTCGTCGGAGAGCTGAATTCACACTGGGTGCATTTTGACGCCAACACATGCGTCCGCCATGAAGCACGCGTACTCATACGGCCATAATGGACTCGGACGCATGGTTCGGTAACACATTGAACGAGTGCAGGGCCGGCAACCCTTTGACACCGAAAACACATGGTGATGCGTCATTTTACGTATGCGTAGGCGACATCAGGGTAATAGAAGACTGGGAGACAAGGGTGATAGAAGACGGGGAGACCAGGGTGATAGAAGACGGGGAGACCAGGGTGATAAAGGACGGGGAGACCAGGGTGATAGAAGACGGGGAGACCAGGGTGATAGAAGACGGGGAGACCAGGGTGATAGAAGACGGGGAGACTAGGGTGATGGAAGACGGGGAGACCAGGGTGATAGAGGACGGGGAGACCAGGGTGATAGAAGACGGGGAGACCAGGGTGATAGAAGACGGGGAGACCTCCCAATTCGCGCCACAGTCATAATTACACCACCTCCCAATATCTAACAAAGTACCTAATGAGTGAACTGTCATGGAAAAGGTGCTTTTGAATAGGTACAGATGCACCAAACAATTTGGTATCCCGCGGTAGACAAAGTGGCAACAAAGTGGTAGGTCAAACCTGATTTTCTACTTTATTTTTTGTTTAAATCGGTGGATTGCTTCATATACATTGAACAATTAAGCTATATGCAGTGGCGTACGAAGGATTCGCTGCAGGAGGGGGCAATTTTTGATCGGGGGCATCAGGTACCCCATGAAAAAAACATTGGATTTGGCCCTCTATATTTTTAGAGGAGCATATTTTCAACATTACAAAATGTACAGGGTACCCGAGGTACAGTGTTGTGCAAAATATGTTCTGTCTACTTTTTAGACACCAGCTCTGTCTCTGTTGTCGGTGCTGCACACAGTGGAATCAAATGCAATTACTATGGCCCTCGACCCCGGTATCAGGGGCGAGCAGGGGCGGATCCAGAAAATCTCCAAGGGGGG
>VOPJ01005355.1:0-85544 GCA_014673585.1 Semibalanus balanoides | reverse complement strand
GGGGGAACGGCGCCGGCTGGACCGACGAGCCGCCGCTGATGTCACCGGGGAACGGCGCCGTCTGGACCGTCGAGCCGCCGCTGATGTCACCGGGGGAACGGCGCCGGCTGGACCGACGAGCCGCCGCTGATGTCACCTGGGGAACGGCGCCGGCTGGACCGACGAGCCGCCGCTGATGTCACCGGGGGAACGGCGCCGGCTGGACCGACGAGCCCGCCGCTGATGTCACCGGGGAAACGGCGCCGGCTGGACCGACGAGCCGCCGCTGATGTCACCGGGGGAACGGCGCCGGCTGGACCGACGAGCCGCCGGATCAGGGAGACTTCGAATGGAGGCTGTTCTATCTACTGGACGGTGGCTATAAAATAAAGCCTGGGTATGGACACCTTTGCTCGAGCTCGAGTGCCGCTGGGGCATTCATTATGAGACCGAGTTCTGGAGAAAACATCGACTCTCTGCTCACTATACGCATTCGAATGCAGCGTGCTCTGTTGGGATTATCAAACAGTGCAAATATCCACCTGGCGGCATGGCTCGTCGGCGCAGTTATCTCTTTCCATCAACCGTGGACTAGAAGTGCTCACGGTTGGCCAAACCATTCGATCTCTGGGCCGTCCTTGAACGCAACACCGCTGACCCTGATCCGCCTATCCTAAGCATGTGACGGTATTCCCAGCCGCCCCTGAACGATCTGCCCAGGCACGACATGCCCGCGTCCGACGGAAGCGACCAGCCAAGGCCGCGCTCGGCAGAGGCCGCAGTAATCGAATACTGAGGCAGCGGCGTCTCGCCCGCATCCCCCGAGTAATTACCACACCACAAACACTCCTCCTCTGAGAGGCCAGGACCCCACCGATCCCGGGGAAGGGCTCTCCCTTGGCCCGTCCCTCCCTTCCATCCCCGCCAGCCCAAGATCCCCTCCCGTTCCCGTTGCTCTCATGGTGAGCTTCCTGATCACATTGTTTCATCCCATCCCGCTGGCTTCCCGCCTCAGGATATGCTCGAGGTGGTGAAATAATGAACAAAATGTGGAGTTACATTCAGAGTTCAAATTAGTATTTTATGCCACTGAAATGCAAAGTTTTACCTTATGAGGCCATTATCATACATATGACAACATTAGCGCAGCAGTACATTCTCTTTCCGCATTCCCTAGGGTACAGTAGATCCCACTCGATTTTTTTTTGGGTATGCAGCCGACCCCACGTTGTTTCTCCTAGCGACTCCGCCTGTTCTATTGGCAGTTCCTCCTCCTCAGTTACCCACTGCTGACAAAGGAGAACAGAACAGTACTGTAACGTGTTCTCTGACCCTCCCGTTCTTCGCCGGACGGTGCTTCGGAACGGCAATCGACTGCCTGGGGCGTTCCCCTTACTCTTCCCTTTGCCGCCCCGCCCGTTCGCCGTCTAGTCCCAGCCGCCTGGCAAAGGACGGTGGCCGTTGGCCGACCGGCCAGGAGCGACTTCAGCTCTGTAAATGGCCTATTTGGTTTATGTAGTGGCAATTTGCCCCACCCAGAGCTGGCAATGACGGGTCAGATTAAACCGAAGCGGGCTCTAAGACCGTGCTCACACGGCGATGAGGTCGACACATCACGCTGCTAAATACCGAGCCGTACCAAGGAGGCAGTTCCGAGAAAGGTGGCAGTTCACGTCTGGACACGGTATCTAGGCTATTAACATTAGTGCTATAAGCCTCTCAACGGACATGCTAAATGCATTTCGACTCGGGTAATGCGAACTACGTCAGCTAAGTCTTTGAGCACACGGGACTATTGATTTCCAACCTTTCTGGGCTGGGCGGAAAAAGGGACCTCATTCTGTCGCACCACCAACGATGCTGCTACCTCTCACATGCCCAGCCAGTATTACACTAAGCCCGGTGACAGACGAGAAGGAGCGCTGGGCTCGTTTGGCCCTGCGCCACGGTCCACACCCACACCGCACCACACACCACATCCCGCACACAACACGGTCCGATCAGCACAGAATACGGCAGGTCAGTGGGTGTACAGCCGCCGGGGACCATGTCATGACGAGGGAACTGAGAAGTCCTGTGGACGCGCATCTCCTAGGAATGGGTGGTGATCCATCAGACCGGGATGCCGCGTGTGATACGGGCAAAATAGTGGTTTGCTCGGAACAGCACATCTGATAAATCGGCTGTATATTGGAAATCGGCTGTATAGTCATAGGAATCGGCTGTATGTATATATAAATTGTCTGTATAGTCGGCTGAATATCTGATCTAAGCGTATTTCACTAAGAATTCATCGCACTTAATTCCACATTTAAACAAATGCTACCCGTTTACAAGCATAGCCCATATTTTTAGCCAGCCAAAACCTAGCTACACCAGGAGCCAGATAATTGAAGCCTGGCAGGAGACCGCCCCGCTCGACTCTCATCGAGTGGTGGGACAGGCCACTGACTCGAAGTCACAGAGCGGGAGACCCTCACAGTGAGCCCCGCTCGACTCCCTCACAGTGGTGTGACAGGCCACTGACTCGTGGTCACAGAGCGGGAGACCCTCATAGTGAGCCCCGCTCGACTCCCTCACAGTGGTGGGACAGGCCACTGACTCGTGGTCACACAGCGGGAGACCCTCCTAGTGAGCCCCGCTCGACTCCCTCACAGTGGTGGGACAGGCCACTGACTCGTGGTTACAGAGCGGGAGACCCTCACAGTGAGCCCCGCTCGACTCCCTCAGAGAGTGACCAGGCCAGCCGCTGTCCCCCGTGGCCGGAGAGCGTGACTGGTCAGGAGTCTGGCGGCTCCGCTCCCTGTCCCCTCATTAGTCTAAAAGCGATCGACCAGGCCTCTGGCAATGTCCCGGCGTCCGGCGTCCGATGACCACCGGCGTCCGGCGTCTGACGTCCACCGACCATCCTCACCAGGACCATGGTCGGAATGGCAGCTCTCAACAGATCCGGCGGTCATGCCGCGTCGTGGAATCTGGGATAAGCCGAGGACAGGAGCACAGGCGCTGCTGGTGAAGGAGAGCCTCAATGGTAACTTCCGAATTTAAAACACAAAATTGGAAACAAATAAAAAAGTGCAGTGGCTCGGGCTTAGGCCATGACCGTGGGTACACGAGGATTGCTGTCAATTGTATGGGATCTTATTTTTGTGGTTTCCGAAGAGCTTGTCTTAAATCATAAATACCCATTAAAACACTGAAGCTACCAACTTCTTAGAAATAAATTTTAAAATACGTTTTAGTGAGTACATATACGTGGTAGTGTTAAACCAACTTGTAAGGCCCATCAATATAGGGAAGTATGATGGACTTTATATCAAGCATACTTAGCTGTGCAGACTTGGTAAGCACGTTAGGCAAGCACCATATGTTTTCCATGGCACACATCATTTATGTCCAAACGACTTTGAACCCATAACATGTCACCGTTATTCATCATTTCAAAGTGCATCACGAAGCAAACAAGGAAGAAAGGTAGAATTACACTCAAACAAAGCATCGGTGCAACAAATAGATTAAAAACATTTTTATGGTCAGACATGGTTTAATATTTTTTTTTTTTAATTAAAAACATCTTCATTTAAATACAAATTATTTTAAAATCAAATATGTTTTCAATTGTTAATAAAAGTACTTGCGACGTAACCCGCTCCGAAATGATGAGATCAGGATGAAAACAAAAACGAAAATAATATATATCACGTCCTATACTTATCAATATCATGCGCCAAATAGAACATGAATGACACAGTCTAGTTATTGCCGGCCACTGATACTGCCGCGGCCTTGAGTCTTCTCCCGGCTGATTGTTACCGCACCCCAGTCTTTCCGGTGGATCGGGCAGCTTTCCGAGCGTGACCACACTATATGCCCTGAGGGGACGGGCCGCGCGGCGACCGGCACCATCCGAGGTTCCACCAGCCGGGGACGCCTCCCATGGGACCCGCCGCGAGGAACGGGGCCCAGCCAGGCTCGATAACCGTGGGGTCGGGCCACAGCTGGTGCCCTGAGGGACGGCAGATCCGAGGGGATAGGTCTCAGGGGAGAGGAATAGCTGATATAGGGAAAGACAAATAACCAACTTAGCGCTATACAATCTTATAAGGGAAATACGATGCTGTGTTGATTGTTGGTTTTCTGCATTTGTGGTGTTTCATGCAGGTTGCTAGTTTAGAAATGTCAGTGATACGTCTGTGTCGTCAGCATACATACTGTGAGCTGGATACCGTGCGTTTTGCGCCTCCAGCGGAGTATCCGGAAATCCGATAACATACAGGGAGGCTGGCAGCAAACCAGATTGCCAACAGGATTACACGCATTTTTTCCTCGTATAATTCAATAGTCGTACATCGGACAGATATTGAATAAACCCATGTGGCAGATGGCAAATGCATATGCAGATTGCAGATGCCATATGGCGGATATCCCCCAAGACAACCCTCAGTATCGATATCTGATGGATCAGTGCTGATTTCCGGTAACTTGGTCAATGTACGTTACCTACATCTGCTCCGATTTTCAATGAACGTAAATGGACACATGGCAAGAGAAGGATGGTTTGTTTAAATGCGAAAAGCACTAGGCGATTATGCTTATTATGTTTAAAGTACATGACTTTACCAACAAATTTACTCAAAATAATATTGAATATTTATTTTGATGATGTATTATGACACTTTTTTGTATCCAAATATCTAAGACTAAGTGATGCATTTTACAAATGATCTGTGTCTCCCAGAAAGCCTGAAAGCATGCACGATGGTTGGTAAGCTTCCAAAGAAGCACAAAAGTATGTATTGCTGGGTGTTGAACCTCTCATGAAACACATATGCGCGTTGCTAGAATGTTTGTTGTTTGATCGGTACGCGAAAAAAAAAAAAAAAAATAGAAGGACGTGACGCTCAAACAAATCACTTAAAAGCTCCCCAGTATAGTCTCTCACACAGAGGCTGCGGCAACTGGCAACGCTAACTCGCAAACTCGCAGATTGTCACTAACCTTATTGGTTACAGTGTGATGGGCATATAGACTCTCTGTACAGATCATACCACATTAAAATGTACAGTGCAAACTGCACTCTCAATGCGAACGACATCAAATTGCATCATTCCAGATCAAAATGCAGACCAATTGCTCGAGAACTGTCTGGAATTTCAGATTGTTAACACCATAGCCTATCTGTTTCTTCATGCCACAATGCGGCTACGCCAGATGGAATTGTATCGCTGGATACAAATCATCTTCACGACTTCCGTTACCATGGTATCATCATCAGCGAAAGTCGTGGTATTCTTAAGGATGCTTGAAGCTCACATGACTGCTGATAACCGAACACCAAAAATACATAAACAATGACGAAGCCTGCGATTTTGTAAAGCCAGCGTGGACTGAGCGCTAACCAACACCATGTATCAAGCGATGGAGAAGGATTGTCAACATTATTATGCACTGCTCAGCGGGAATTAGCGTTAATTGGAAGGCCGTTTTCGATCACTGTTGTAGGATTCGTCAACCTAACGAGCCGGACGCCTCATCTGCATATCATTTGCATAGCGCTGCATGTGGGAGCGGCCCTACCCGCGGCGCTCCGGTGGTGGTGGCGTCATCAATTCATCAATCTGACGGATGACGCTCCCGAGTGGCATGCTGCCGCGCGCCGCTGCAGGCCTGGCGGCTATACTCCGCGAGAACGACACGTGTAGTTTGTCACAAGACGCTGTCTTTAATGAAAAACAACATAGACAGAGCTGAACTGTGGCTCTCATTTAGGATATAATATTACATTATTTATGATATATATTGAGTTTGATTGATAGGAAACATCGACACCATATAAGAAAATTAACTTTACAGTTTACACACGAACAATGGAAACGCACACATGAATTTTCATTGATACAAGCAGAGCTAATCATTATCAACGGATGACGATACTAGTTTTTGGAGTTTGGGGTGCCACAACATCGTTCAAGGAAGTGTCCATTTATAAAGCATAATTGACAAATCAGTTTTACCCTGGATATGAAAGTTTATCGATCGTGAAACCTATCTAGAGGGAAACTTTCCAATGTTATAGCTGACATAACCGTTCAGATGAAGCAGGTCGCCTTGCTTGGCAGTGGAATACCACTGCGATCATGTAGGCTGGAATACCGAAAAACGACACCGAATCAGCTTTCCCAGCTTCATGTCAATTTTCATCAACATGTTAACGCTTTAGACCGTCCTGACGTCCTGCTCCGAAACAGTCTCGTAGACTTCAGAGCAATATATCGCCTCGCCTTAGAGTGGTCCTCGCCTCGCCTCGCCTCGCCTCGCCTCGCCTCGCCTCGCCTCGCCTCGCCTCGCCTCGCCTCGCCTCGCCTCGCCCCGCCTCGCCCCGCCTCGCCCCGCCCCGCCCCGCCCCGCCCCGCCCCGCCCCGCCCCGCCCCGCCCCGCCCCGCCCCGCCCCGCCCCGCCGGTGCGCACTGCGTAGCCGTTTCAGCCGTCAGGCCTGAGTCTCGACAGCCTGCAGTGTGTCATCACGTCCTCCGTAATGAAACCCAGACACTTTGAAGTGCAAATTAGCTTTCAAGCACAAGGCGGACGGCGGAAATTAGGCCACTGTGTGTAAAACTAGCTTAGCCTTTTCGACAGCGAAAACCGTCGCTGGTGTTGCAAAGAAGCTAAGATGTTCCTGTCGCATTGTGCGTCTCCGCGTTAGTTTCTGTGCTTCTTACGATGCTATCGCTGGGCTGCACTAGAAATGGGCTAGCAAAGTTGAAATATTGTATAACTTTTGCTTATGGAAAACAGTTTCACAATATTGTGAGAATTGTGTAACACTGTAGCAGCAGTGTACTACCTGTCTTAGGCGTTTTGTTTTATCATGGACGAATGAAATGCATGGCAATGTGAAGTGATGAACCCACAAATGCTGGGATCGGTGTGGTTTCGTTGTTTCCTTGCGGGGGTGGGGGGGGGGGGGCAGATTCCGCCCCCGGTGGTTTTCGCTTGCTGTTCCTAATATAGACATTCCTATTACGGGAAAAGCACTTCTGAATTCCTACTAGCATTCGCACCAGCATCAATACTTTTGTAAATCGCAGGATTCGAGGGCTCTGAATGAACGCAGTAAACACTGGATATATGCTGGCATTTTCTTGAGATATGAGCTAAACTAAGTACCTTGTTTTGTTTAATTTATTAGACTTGGTTATGGTAAATAATAAATTGTCGCCTGCATCGCCAGAAACGGAAACCAATGCATAAGGATGAATGCAAATTATTTCTCAAATTCAACAGCAAATTACGGACCATCTTTTTCCGAGCTATTTTTCTCTGCGAGATTTGCATTTATATCCCTCAATTAACTGGTCCAGCTCAAAACGCTGATGTTCTAATTCTCTTGAATTTAGCTGGCGTGGTATTTTTGCTGATTGCAGCTGCTGCCTTTCTTCTGTTGCTGGTGAAGACTCCTTGGTGTTGAGAAGACGGATGGGTAAAACAGTACTTTGGTGACTGGTACCAAAGGGATAACAGTTTATATAGTACAACGGTAAGATGACATGACAAATGAAAAAAGACATAGGCACAGACAATTCGCGAACAGTCACCGAGAGGGTTATTTTAAGAGAAAATAAGTTCGGTGTGCACAAAATTGCCGATAAAACATGGTCTCATGACACAAAATGTATTACAAAAATACCAGTTGAAAAACAAAACGTAATACAGAGGAAATTTGGTATGGCATCATGTCATTTACGACAATTATTAGAAACATATTATGAAAGCAAAACACACTAATTTTACAATACAAATTGTATTACACGAAGTAAATCATATTTCCACCACTGCACTGGCTTAATGGACGTCTTCTTCTCAGTACCTGTAGTTATGCCAACTGGCAACTACATACAGATATTTGTTGCGAATATCACCATTATTCCTCCCCACTTTGGCGTGTATTCACGATTTATTTGTTAAGTGGACGGTGTGTCGTTAACCACATCGGCGGGGTTCCTCCATTGCGACAAAGTACGGGCGGCAGAGCGCCAGAACTGCCGCATTCCCGCGGCACAGAACAGTGCAGTTTGGCGCCCTCTACTGCATATCGTCAGAACGCCGAATTACTGTGTCCACACTAGAGGTGTCACTTTACAGGGTTGTAGCTGACCGACCCGACCCGCAAACCCCCCTCAACTACCCACCACTGCCCACATGACCATGTAGGTAGCCCGATACCCGCAAGTACTCACAAATAAATGTGCCATCATTATGTGTGCCATTTAATAACTAATTTTTAACTGCTGAACTGTTTTGTGTTTATCTCTGCTCACTAACTGAGGTGCATATATTTGTTCAAGCATCCCATTCCCATCAAAATCCATATTTTAATATTTTTCCATTTATGTAAATTCTACTAACCACCAACTACCCACTTGATCCAAATGACTGTTTTCGCTATCCGCAACTACCCAAGTGGGTAGTAACTACCCGCATCTGGTGGGTCAGTGGATAGGAAAGTGTCACCTCTAGTCCACACAGCTCCAGACTCAGTTGCGAGTCGGCCTAAGTCGCATGCTTTCAGACAAATGCTTCCTGGGTTATTCTCATTACAATTTATATGTTACGTTACCTCACAATGTATTCACGAATAAGAGCGTTCCTGGAAAAAGGGGAGCATACATGGGTGTACATAACTTATATTTAATAGAAGTGTTCTTTTATTCGGAAAGGATAGTTTCGCGTCCCGTGCTCGATATTGCAAATCAAGTTGCATAAAACAATGTCAATAAACGAATCAAAAACGGATCTCGGGATCCAGGCACATATCTGCTAATTACATCACTGAACTGTTCCTTCTTAGACAAGCAGCTTTGGACAATAGCTGCAGGATTTGTTCCCGTTTAGAAGACTTGGAAATAAGCTCACCTCATTGCACGGATTAGAACACATTCTTTTTCACATTTAATCGCTACAACATTGTGGGTTAAAGGGAATTTTTTACTTTTCTAAAAAATATCAAATATACGCTCGTTGTAGTGAAAAATATGAAATAAGTGCTGCTGCAAACGATGGGAATATTTGTTTCTCGAAAAGTCACATTTTTAATTTTTGTCAACGAGGTCATTATAGAGCTGTAGAAAATAGGCACAATCTTTTTAGACAATTATGGCGACTTTAAAATAAACAAGTCTTTTGTTATCCTACTCACTCGCAGCAGGAAGTCCTGCCAAGGTTCGAGAAAAACAAGTAGTATTTCTCCCAGGACCAACAATCTTGAATTGGCTTTCAGCCAATCAGTGGCGGCACTTGCATAGACCCCCCTCTTGCAAATTCAAAATTTAGATTGCTTGAAAATGGTCAAGTTTTTGGGAAATTGTTTGAGTAATTTATACATTTCAATAACGGCCAAAGGTAATGGCTATCTCAGTTTAAATGCAATAGAAAATGTGAAACTTTCCCTGTGCATATGGAACGTCCGACAAAATACATAACTTTGGTCGATCTGTCCCCAAAACTATTACTTCTGTTCTGAGCCATTGCCTGTTTTCCCCGACTATAACTACTGGCTAATCACGGTCCTACCTTCAATGACCACTCGTGACTATGCCGAACTCACAATGAAGAACCAGCTGGAGTACCCTGGCGCGCTGTAAGAGAGCGAGGACGGCCGCCCTGGAGCTGCAGCCAACAGAGCAGTGTCAGCAGAGGCGCCCTCCGGGTACCAATCCGGGCTGTTTACCCGACTGCAGCTGTTTATCGGGCGCCTCCGCTGCGCCGCCGGCTCCTCATATATTGGGCCCCGCGGCAATCGACGGCTGATGGAAAGGCAGCAGCCCGGCTCAGAGTGAGCCAGACAGCTAATGAACAACACAGCAAGGGGGTGAACTAGAGCCCTGACGAACAACACGGCCCGGAGAGAACCAGCGTTCTGATCAGCGACACCTACCACGCGCAGGACCAGCTCTCTTTTCCACTAGGTGCATGTCTATCCGTTTATGAATATTATAAATGCACATTAACATTTCACATATTTTATAATCGCATGGATCCACATAGTTCACCAGTTTTAGTGCTTTTTCATCATAGTTAAGCTATAATTCGGTATTGCGTTAATCGTGCTTATTCATATTTCACGAAGAACCATTACTCCAATACCAGTAAGACGCCTCCGACCTCGCCAGCGGGCTGGCAGCCTCCCTGAGGTTTGTCTTAAATTACTGTTTACANGTGGTGTGATGTGTGGTGTGGTGCATTGTGTGTGGTATGGATGGTGTGTGTTGTGTGTTGTGTGTTGTGTGTTGTGTGTTGTGTGGTGTGTGGTGTGTGGTGTGTGGTGTGTGGTGTGTGGTGTGGAGTGGTGTGGCGTGGCTTGACTGTGATGTGTTGTTGTGTGGTGTGATGTAGTCTTGTGATGCGAATATATGGTATGATGTAACGCAACACGTAACAGTCAGCTGTGTGGGATATAGTGTGACGTAATAGCCGTCGCCATCAGTCTGTGACGGCGGCTCTGCCCTGTCGCCATCCTGTCACGATCTGTGACGGCGGCTCTGTCCTGTCGCCATCCTGTGACGATCTGTGACGGCGGCTCTGCCGTGTCACCCTCCTGTGACGATCTGTGACGGCGGCTCTGCCCTGTCACCATCCTGTGACGATCTGTGACGGCGGCTCTGCCCTGTCACCATCCTGTGACGATCTGTGACGGCGGCCCTGCCCTGTCACCATCCTGTGACGCTCTGCGACGGCGCCTCTGCCGTGTCACCCTCCTGTGACGATCTATGACGGCGGTCCTGTTCTGTGGCGTGTTCTAGGACCGCTCGGACCGCCGCCTTCACCACCAGCACAAGTACCAGGACATCACGCTCTTCAACGAGTTCCTCATCCGCAGCTGCCCTGGCATGATCAAGGGCGACGATTACTGAGAGCCGACGACCGACCCGACCAACCAAAGACCAACCAAAGACCATGTTAACAGATACCAGCCACTCCTGAACCATTTCATCCACCTACCCAATACACGCACGGTGCTTAATATATAAACATAACTGCACCATTTCAATATGTGCAGAGTTCAGTAAATAATCAGACCTTGCATTCCGCCGTGTTTCATTGTTTTTCGGCATTTGGGGACGACACGCCTGTCGCTCAAAGATGGGCTGCGGTCGTGACGGGAGCGGGGCAGACTCGAATCAGCGACCTTCCGGTCGCCAGGCGAACACTCAATCGACTACACCACCGCTCGGACGACTTGGTAGATCGACGATGAGCCCACGAAACGCGCCAGCCTAACACGACCCACCCACGCGTCAAACCACCCAGCCAGCTGCTAAAGTGTATTGGCGGCGACGAAGGAACACATATGAACACATATGGACACAGCACCGACTCGGATAACGCAACAACGCGCGGCAATGATATATAATAAATAAACACTGGCATAATGAGCTACGCATGGTGTGACGTAACAGCCGTCACCATCCGCGACTGTCCGTCCGTCCGTGACTGTGACGGGAGTAGCCGACGATCGGAGGGAACGTGCGCGCGTGTACAATGAACAGCTGCAGAGAACATGTCAGACTCGCGCCCACCGCGCCACACTCGCCTCGCTGCGCCACACTCGCCACACTCGCCGCACACGACGCGCGCGCCGCTCACATGCAAACCAGCGCGGCAAAACAACACTCGATTGTCGCATAGAAAATGAAGATCGAGAGCCTCTGGCTCCGGCGGCGGCGGAAGGGTGGGCGAAGACTGCCGCCCTGCACCGCGATCAGCTGCACCTCAGCTGCCTCTGGTGACACCGCCCTCCAGCTGCCCCTCAGTGACCGCGCTCTCTGTGACTAGGTGCCGCCTCTCCTCCCTCTCTTTGGTGTGCGTCTCGTGACTGGGTCTCGTCCTACTCAGACGACACCTTCCATACACTTGGTGTCCATGTGCTGGATGAGCGTCTTCATCACAGCCATGGCCTTGCGCGCGTTCTCGAGCACCACGTGAGACTCGAGTGAGCGACAGCGCAGCACGTTCGGAGCGAACACCATGGCCAGGTTGCTGGCGTCCATCTTGGTCTGCTGCACAACGTCCGGCTGGCTGAACAGCTGGAACACGGGGACAGAACAGGTGAACAGGGGTCAGACTACCAGGTCAGACGGGGACACTACAGCAGCGCGTCCGGCTTTGGACTTGAACAGGCTGGAACCACGGCCACAGAACAGGTGAACAGGGTCAGGACTACCAGGTCAGTACGCGGGACACTACTCAAGCACCGCGCTCCGGCTGTCTGACCAGCTAAACACAGGGCACAGAACAGGTGAACAAGGGGTTCAGACCTACCAGGTCCAGACGGGGACACTACCGCACCGCGTCCGGCCTGGCTGAACAGCTGGAACACGGGGACAGAAACAGCGCTGTGAACAGGGGTCAAGGACTACCAGGTCAGTACGGACCACTACAGCAGCGCTCCGGCTGGGCTGAACAGCTGGAACACGGGGGACCAGAAACCAGGTTTCGGATCAATACATCAATCAAACTGCAACTGCTCCTGTACAACAGGTGAACAGGGGGTCAGACTACCAGGTCAGACGGGCGACCCACTTACAGCAGCGCTCAGGTCAGACGGAAAAACTACAGGTCAGACAGGGACACTAATAACACTGTCATGTCAGACAAGGACACTACAGCACCGCATCAGGTCAGACTGGGAAACACATCTCCGCTGTCACGAGCGCGCAAGAGGCCAATTACCAGCCTTTGGCTACAATGACCGCATCATCACATGGTGCTGCGAGCGTTCCGCCATGGACAGAGCACGGGAATCACAACAGTGTAGTCCGCCGGGCAATACACAACACCATCCATCACATCGACCATCTTATCGGTCAGCTGTGAGCAGCCTTCGGCACACACGAGAGAACAACAAACAGTCTGAACCTGAAATGGAATCGATGCAGGCGTCGCTGTTTCACAGTCCCGCGACGCAGAACGTTTCGCAGGATAACCGCCGGCGCGTGCGGCTATCACACCCCCACCCTGTCCAGTCGGTACCATAGAGACTCCGCTGCGCTCCATTGCGATTCTGCCACCACGCGCCCGCCCGGATGGCCCGCCAGCGCCACGCCCCATTGGGAGCAGCATCGGAAGCTGTTCCGAACTAATAGCGGCGTTCGTGCCGCAGCTGCAGAAATAGCCCGGCAGAACGCATACCAGCAGCTCGCGGCGCAGTGCCCGCAGCACTCCTGGGACAGGGGACACATTCCCGTGGTCGCCCGCATGACCCTCAATTACAATGAATGGCCGATGCGCGCTTCATTTGCGGGTGGAAACTGGTGGTTATGGGACAGCGGGCGACGCTTTAGTGTCCTGTACAATGTGCCGCAGCTTGCAGCGCAGAAATGAATCGATCGGCCGAGCCGGTGATCATGACTCGAGTCGGCCTCGAGTACTCCGAGTCGGCAAGACCCCCATCCCGGCGGCGGACACCATGACGGCACTGCTTCCTTCCGCGAAAGAGAGGCCAGAAGTGCTTTGTCGGGCCGTTTGTGTTCTAAGAGGTCTCTCATTATCGTTCCGGCCAGTCGTGGTCCGGCGGGCCGTGCTCATTAGCGAGAGAAGCAGAGAATGTCGGGATTCAGGGCGTGTCGCGTCGCCAGCCGGAGCAGGGTTCATACAAAGAAGACGCGGGACACAGCTGGGGATGTCTTCACAGCCGTGAGTGGTGAGGACAGTAATCAGAAGTTGGAGTTAATAACACGGCTGAATGAACGTCAGTCAGAGCACCTACAGCGATACAGTCGGCGTCTCATCAGCCAGCGTAGCATCAGCTTTGGAAACGAACAGCGTTCTTCAAACTTTGAGGTCAATACCGCAAGACGTGCTGCAATCTCATTGAAAGTTGCTATCTCAGCAAATTTGCCGCAAACTTGGTCGGTATCAGACCCATACCATACCGACACGGATCACGGTAAGCACAATTTATGTCATATCTGAAAAATCGTGTTACCATAAATATGTTGGAAGTTTATCTAAAGCTGGACGGATCCAGTGGAGTGTTGCGAGGGCAGAATTTTAAGAGTTCAGCGCCAGCCTACATCAACTGCGTCTCGTTGCACGAGTGAAGAGAACGACCTCAGTTGTTTTGATTTAAGGACGACCGAGTTGAGAATGAAGTTAGGTCGTCTCATAGGGTCTGTTCCCGTCGCACCTCTAACCTCCGCCAAGTTGTTCCTACTTGCTCCGGTCGTATTCTTTAACACAGCAGTTGCAATTGGAGTAACTTCGAGAAGGTAAGAGGCGGTTAGAGGCGTCACGGAACTCATAGCAGGTTAGAGCGGCGCGCTGACATCTTTACAGGCGGCACAACAACACAGCCGCGCTCCATGCGGTGTTATTAGCTCGACCCGACCCAGAGACCCAATCTCCTGAAAGCCTGCCGACGACGGCGTCCGGTGTGGGCCGCCGCGGAGCGACAGGAGGGCTGGGGACGAGCTCGCCGGCAGACAGAGGTCAGACGGAAGCTAACAGAGGTCAGTCAGAAGCTAACAGAGGTCAGTCTGAAGCTGACAGAGGTCAGTCTGAAGCTAACAGAGGTCAGTCTGAGGCTAACAGAAGTCAGTCTGAAGCTAACAAAGGTCAGTCTGAAGCTAACAGAAGTCAGTCTGAAGCAAACAGAAGTCAGTCTGAAGCTAACAGAGGTCAGTCTGAAGCTAACAGAGGTCAGTCTGAAGCTAACATAGGTCAGTCTGAAGCTAACAGAGGTCAGTCTGAAGCTAACAAAGGTCAGTCGGAAGCTAACATAAGCCAACAGAGGTCAGTCTGAAGCCAACAGAGGTCAGTCTGAAGCTAATAGAGGTCAGTCTGAAGCTAACAGAGGTCAGTCTGAAGCTAACAAAGGTCAGTCTGAAGCTAACAGAGGTCAGTCTGAAGCTAACAGAGGTCAGTAGGAAGCCAACATAGCTCAGTCGGAAGCAGCGTCGGCGCCGACTATTCGCCGCCGCCGCGCAGCGATACGCCGCCGGCCGCCGGCTATGGTCTTGCTATCAGGCCGGCGGCGGCTGCCGACTGCTGCCAACTACCGAGCAACTGCCGGCGGCGGCTGCCGACTGCTACCAACTACCGAGCAACTGCCGGCGGCTGTGCTGTGCGGCTCGTGCTCGGCTCTGTCGGCCCGCTCCGCCGCCGACAGCCCACCCCGGGGAAATAGTCGGCCCACTATCACGGTGAGCCGCCGGCGTCAGCGAGCCGGTCGTGATCATACGGCAAACAGCCAGTATGGTCAGCCAGGCCGGCAGCCAGCCAGCGGCCTGTGAGGCGAGATAGGCAATCCGCCGGCGGCAGCTCCAGCCGTCGTCAGGCGGTAGGCAGAGGGGAGGGGGGGTGCTTCAGGGCAGCCGAGCGTGACATTGAGTCAGAGCGCGCTCCACCGCCGGCCGGCCGGCTGATGGTCAGTCCGGGAGCGGGACGGCCACCGGACGGTAACTGTCGGCAGCGACGGACCGGCAGCGAATCCGGAGCGGAGTGGGGGAGACGACAGGACGGAGTGGTTCGAGATGTGCAATAGCGTCAGTGCTGCCTCTTCCTCACTGATGTTTAATGGTATGGTGGCGGAACTCTTTCCCGGCATAATTCACACCATTCCGAACGCGGCGCGGCTGACCTAACTCCAATTTATCAGCATTTGTAGCAGAATTATATAAGAAGATTGCACACAAATGATGCATCGGTCATTGAAACACACGGAAACAATAATGGTTCGGTCTAATCTGGCGTGGGACCTGGTCTGCCTGGTACTACCCGGAGCTGAACTCACAGCAAAGCCTTCCGCTGAGATCCTGTAATCCGAGCCTCCCAAATTGGGCCAAGAGGGCATTCAGAAGCTCTCCTTGTCTCGCACCGTATAGCTCGCTCGGTTTAACGAGCCTTTTTAGCTGGCTAATTCCCTCCGTGGACTGGCAAACGAGCTGGCCGCAACAAAGATGCCCTTACGCCCCGAATTGCCGCGTCGGACAGTTTCAGCCTCATCCCGGCTAACTTAACCCCCGTTGGTAACAGGTGACAGGGAAATCAGAGCGAATGTTGCCAGCGAAGCAAGAGCGAATGGTCTACTCATGACACAGATCCTAAATTTCAGTTTACCATTCACCACGATATTTGCTTGTCACCACGATATTTGATAGTCAAGCCACGAATGAATACCCATGTTCGCTATCAATGCAGAACGATATCTTAAGGTTACCAGACGCGGGATCACCAAATGACTTCCGCGTTGCGATACCAACAGCGCAGGTATTCACTGTCAGATTGAATCGCGACAAGGCGGCACCGCCAGACAGCGGCTGTCAAACGCAGCATCCATCAAAAGCAGCTCGCTTCAATGCCAGAGATGAGCGTAAGGATACCAGCTATGACGTGGGGGGAGCATGTGACATACCGACTAACGTTTCGCCAACCGGGAGGGCTTATCCAGACTACATAGAGGCTTATACCGACCAAAATGGCACAAACTTTGCACAAACTCATCAGGCCACATAAGGCCACTTAAGGTCATTGCACAGACTCTGCCACAGGATAGATCCGAGGGCCGTTCTTCCAGTCTAACTGATTAGCCAGCTCCGCGAACTAATATCCTCTACGGCGAAAACCGCCTCGTCGCCAGACGAAAAGGCAACGCCCCGGGGCGATTTCATAAATCAAGATCGACGCACAAACGAGTAGTAAATACCCAACTGAGAACAACTACACCGAATTATTATTTGCTTATTGGAGTTTTAAGGCGCGCCGACACCTTTTGTCAATTTGCGCCCAGACTACAACTAATTCAAATTGAATATCGTCGAACGTATGCCTTTCCAACCCTTTGGTGGCGACATCATTATGCACATTGATCTCCACTCCACAGCATACATTCGCATGTCCGTAGGTCGGTGGCGTTTCACTATGAACCCGGCTCGGACCGGTAAAGATAGCCGTTCGATTGACACCAATTCCAGCTCCGGCTTCGGCTCCAATCTGCGATGCAGCCAAGACCATTCCGGACGGAATTACCGACCCAATCAAACCACTGCCCCTGTCAGTCGGAAGTCGGAACCCTGCCTGCCAGCGATTCTCAGTACTCGTCGTCAGAGCCTCCTCCGTCCGATATGCGTCGGCCTATTTCTGGTGTGGCTGCCTCCAGCCGTAACGACCGGCTTGTTTGTGCCAACAGCGTCGGTTCCGGCCGGTTCTCCGAGTGGTTTCGGGTGGTTCCGGCCGGCTCCGTCTGGGCCCCGGTCTGACCGGCAGCGGCGGGTAATCAGCGGCCGGTCGTGAAGCCATCCATCTCGTCACCGACGCTGACCGGCCGGCAGCCGGCGGCCAGCAGCCGTCCGCAGGCGGGACTGGGAGACCCGCGGGGCCCGGGCCGTCCTCCGGTGCTGGGACCAGGCCGGCAGGGCTGGAAGACCAGGCCGGCAGGGCTGGAAGACCCGCCGAGAGATGCAGACCTTAGCCGTCTCTGGACGTTCCGCGGTGGGTAAGAGAAGCCCATCGCGTTTCAAGGACCACAGCTATTTCCATGGCACAGATTGCTCAGAAGAATCTCGCCCAGCCGTCTGATTCCAGTTCACATACGGGATCCCCAGGTAATGCGTACCGGGAAGACGTCAGATGTACTTTGCCGCGGGCGAAACTCATCAGAGCTAAACACCCACTCTGACCAGTCGGAGACAATCCTGCTCAGCCGACGATGAGCCGTGTAATGGCTCGAAGCTAGTGGACACGAGATCCAATTATGTGAGATGGGGTCGGTATCGAGCAATGTCAAACTAGGGAAGGAATTACATTTGTAAGTGTTCTCTTGCATGATTCAATTTGTCCATCGACAAACATTGATGTATTTTCCACAAAGTATGTGTGATGGATTAAGTAACCTAGAGTGCATGCTTATGCTGTTCCTAAAAATCGACTACACGCTCTTGGAAAAATGTGAGCGAAGACACGCAACGTCGTACATTAGCCACCTTCAGAGTTGGGAAGATGGAAGCGTTCGGAACCGTGCAAGAGTTCGGAAGACGGAAGAGTTCGGAAGCCTATTACATCTTCCGTGTTCCACAGCACCATTTGTCTTTGCCAGTGTCAAAGCTATTGCTTGAGCAGCGTTCCTCCATAGTCTCATCACAGCCTCGTCCTTGACTCGCCACCTCCGCAGCCTGCAATGGGCAGCCGCCGATAGCCGCCGAGTCATCGGCGCGGGACCCGGTGACCCGCACGGAAGCCGGTGACCCGGCGCGGGACCCGGTGATTTGGTAACCCGGCGCGGGACCCGGTGATTTGGTAACCCGGCACGGGAGCCGGTGACTGAGCCCAGTGAAGCGCAATACAGACTGTCCGCTCACCACTAAGTCACCGCCTCACACACCACAGAGCCGGCCGGGCGGCCACTGGAGGCCACCTATCTGCAGCAGCCAATACCAGGCGGCGAGCGATCCCGCTCCGTCTGATCACCGGTCGGCAGACCTCGGCGTCAGCCACCCAGACACCGGCAAGTCGCGGCCAGACACGGGTAGCAGACAGACGAGCGCCACTGCAGCAGACTGTGAAGTGTGAACTCTGTGATCCGGCCCACAGACCAGTGTCCACCCGACTCAGCCGCGTCCTGCCGCCAGCAGCCTGGACATCACTCACCGCCGAGATTCACCAGAGATTCAGCGGAGATTCAGCAATCTCGGCACCCTGATTCGCCAACAGCCGGATCAACAGGCACTCTGCTATACACGGGTCGTCCCAGTGGCGGCGGGAATCAATACCCGGAAGACTGGCGTTGAGGGTCGCGTTGAGGGCCGCGCTGAGTGCGACCACGGCTGGCCCGCTCTCACAGGGTTCTACCGCCGCCCTCAGTCGCCACGTGCTGGGTCCACTCACTTCAAACGGCATGACAGCCACTGGTCATCAATTATTGAACAGCGGGGTCTCAAGGAAGGGATGACATTCACCCTAGCCGACCACGACCCCAGACCGTCATAACGGGGTCACACAGTCCCAAAAGCTGGGAGCAGGGCGCGCGTGCTGGAGCTCAAAAGTCCCCGGCTGGGAGAAGGGCCGTGGAGGTACCTCACTACCGCACGGAAGCCCATTTGCGGCCACAGTGGCTTATCGACAGGACAGTGTTGATCAATACATTGCGAAGCTAGAGATAACAGGTGCAATGAAAATGCAGAAAACGAATTGGAAAAAATATGATGATTGAACCAAGCTGTTTCCTCGCTTTGCGTTGTCTAATATTTTCTAACTTTGATAGGTTGTTATTTTACTCCAAAAGGTGGGACAATGCGCTGTTACCAAGAATATGCTTCAATTTATTGTTAGATATGTGCATCAGGGGCATCGTTTTGTCAAATTTTCATTTGTAATGCCAATAAACTTAACTGTGGGAAAACCGGTCTGCCCCGGACCGTCCCGTAGTGTCGGCGTTCAATAAGGGGACATGGCGTCGTCGATCTGTCGCCATTGATCTGAGGGGATGGTATGTCCGCCGACACACTGAACTGGCCACCGGCTCAACTACAGGAACGCACATGTTCTCAGAATTGTATAAAATATTCAGATCCTCGAGTGAATGTTCCGGTTACACGGCTTTGATCTGAGGAACCTGTAATTCTCGAGAAATCTATGTCCTCGTCATACTTTGCTATGACAGCTGTTTAAATGTCATGAACATGAAATTAGGCTAAGCCGTATACGGAAGTTCACATATATATATATATAAACGTTTCCAAGATTGAAACAGAGATCGATCAACCAGCACCTAGACCGAACGATGCACATGATGATAGTTGAATGGCGTCGTTAAAAAGCTGAATAAAAAATGCGTTTCATTCCCTTGGCAAATAAATCCCGACACACGTGTCCGGAATTATTTGTGGGCTCCAGCGCAACGCAAATGATTCATTCATGACACCGTCAATGCATGCCAAAGTCCGAGCCTGGAGCATACAACATAATGCCACACATCCGGTCTTTTCCGAATCCATCAGCGAAACCAGTGCTTCGCTTTTGTCGTCACGTAGGGACATGGATGGCATCACCTCGTGTGTTTAACATTTTTAGACGAACGGACAGACTAAGCGGGCTGGTCTTTTATAGCTCAAACAGCGTCATAGAGGGTTATCAACATGGCCGGAGTTCCATTAGGTGAATTGTAAGCGCATCGGATATCACGCGAGGGTAAAGATGGCAAGGCCTCATATTGAAGCGTTTTTAGACGAACTAAGGGGACTAGATTTCGATACACTCACGAACGACACAGGATTATCATTATGGGCTTCCATCGCGTGCCTTTTAACAACGGATGAGCCATCTATTTCAGGATCTTGATGGCTGCTCATGAAATGCAGCCAGCCGAAACAGAAGCAGAAGCGAAAGGAGGCGTAAAACTCATGCATCGAGACGATTTATTCATAAACATTTGCATTCAAAATAGATAACGTGATTTTTAAGATCGAAAGGTAGAGCACCGTCACTTCAAAACGAAGAACGACGAAAGCAGCAACGGACTTCAGTCTGAGATATATAAAAATGGCATCGCCTGGACGGAAACTAAACAAAATAGAAAGCTGATATAAGACTGGTAGTGGTATCGCTGCATGAATTTTCCAAAGTCTAAAAGTTGCGGGATTTTATAATCCCAAGTTCGTCAACTGTGAAATGAAATGGTAAATAAAACTTGGAAAGTTAAACTCGGTCCATACGTCTTCAAACCAACTCGGTCGAGCTCTGTTCTCTAGTTTGGTGCATCCTCGCCGGGGTCATCGGACGCCGGAGAATAGCATACATGTCCAGACCAAGGTACAGACCCCGCAGAGAAACCGAAGCACCCTACTGAAAGGACGGAGAACCGACAGACAGACCGACAGGACAGACAGGACAGACAGGACAGACAGGACAGACAGGACAGACAGGACAGACAGGACAGACAAGGACAGGACAGGGACAGGACAGGACAGACAGGGACAGACAGGACAGACAGGACAGACAGGACAGACAGGGACATACAGGGACAGGACAGGGACAGGAACAGGAACAGGACAGGGACAGGACAGGACAGGACAGAAACAGGCAGGACAGGGACAGGGAACAGGACCAGGAACAGGACAGGGACAGGACAGGACAGGACAGACAGGACAGGACAGGGGACAGGGACAGGGACAGACAGGACAGACAGGACAGACAGGGACAGACAGGACAGACAGGACAGACAGGACAGACAGGACAGGACAGGGACAGAAGGACAGGACAGGACAGACAGGACAGACAGGACGACAGGACAGACAGGACAGACAGGCAGACAGGACAGGACAGACCAGGACAGGAACAGACAGGGACAGACAGGAAGGACAGGACAGACAGGACAGACAGACAGACAGACAGACAGACAGACAGACAGACAGACAGACAAGACAGACAACAAGGACAGAACAGACAGACAGACAGACGCGGCGCCCGTTCCGCTCACCTGCAGGAAGCGGACCAGGTAGGTGAGCACCAGCCGGTTGATGTCGGGCAGCTGCTGGACCAGCTCGAGCAGCTGGCGCGGCTCTGCGCAGCTGTCGATGCAGCTGGCGTACAGCCGGTCGGGGATGAGCGGCTCCCACAGCTCGCGGTACCACTGCTTCAGCAGCGAGGCCGGCACGTGGCAGTCGGAGCTCTCCGGCACCTCCCACTGGTCCGTGCGCAGCTTCATGTTCAGCACCTCCTCGGCGTCGGCCGGCACTCTGAGGGTCGGCACACAGACACACCGTCACACTTTGAGGGGCGGCACACACACACACACACACACACACCGTCACACTCTGAGGGTCGGCACACAGACACACCGTCACACTCTGAGGGGCGGCACACACACACACACACACCGTCACACTCTGAGGGGCGGCACACACACACACACACCGTCACACTCACACGTGGCATGACACACGCACAGACACACACATGTGTACCATGCCATCAGTATCAGCAGCAGCGTATGTCAGAATCGCAGTCCAGACGGTTGGACGGCCGAGGCAGCCAGTCCGACACCGTCACTACCGAGTCCAGCAGCCTGATCCCAGTGTTACCGAGTCCAGCAGCCTGATCCCAGTGTTACCGAGTCCAGCCAGGGCTGATTCCAGTGTTAACGAGGTCTAGCAGCCTGATCCAGTTGTTACCGAGTCCGCAACCTGACCCAGTTGTTACCGATCCAGCGCCTGATTCCCAGTGTTACCGAGTCCAGGCAGCCTGATTTCCAGTGTTACCGAGTCCAGCAGCCTGAATCCAGTGACGAGTCCAGCAGCCTTGATTCCAGGTTACCGGAGTGCCAGCAGCCTGATCCAGTGTTACCAAGTGCCAGCAGGCCTGATCCCAGTGTACCGAGGTCCAGCCAGCTGATTCCAGTGTTACGCGAGTCAGCAAGGCCTGATTCCAGTGTTACGAGTTCCAGGCAGAACCTCGATTCCCAGTGTTTACCGAGTCCAGCAGCTGGATTCCGTGTTTTACGAGTTCCAAGGCAGCCTGATCCCAGTGTTACCGAGTCCAGCAGCCTGATCCCAGTGTTACCGAGTCCAGCAGCCTGATTCCAGTGTTACCGAGTCCAGCAGCCTGATCCCAGTGTTACCGAGTCCAGCAGGCTGATTCCAGTGTTACCCGAGTCCAGCAGCTGATCCCAGTGTTACCGAGTCTAGCAGGCCTAATTCCAGTGTTACCGAGTCCAGCAGCCTGATCCAGTGTTACCGAGTCCAGCAGCCTGATTCCAGTGTTACCGAAGTCCAAGCAGCTGCATTCCAGGGTTACCGAGGCCAGCAGCCTGATTCCAGTGTTACCGAGTCCAGGCGCCTCGATCCCATGTTACCGAGTAACCCAGCAGCCTGATTCCAGTGTTACCGGAGTCCAGCAGCCTGGATTCCAGTGTTACCGAGTCCAGCAGCCTGATCCCAGTGTTACCGAGTCCAGCAGCCTGATTCCAGTGTTACCGGAGGTCCAGCAGCCTGATTCCAGTGTTACCGAGTCCAGCGCCTGATCCAGTGTTACCGAGTTCCAGCAGCCTAGATCCCCAGTGTTACCGAGTCCAGCAGCCTGATTCCAGTGTTACCGAGTCCAGCAGCCTGATCCCAGTGTGTACCGAGTCCAGCAGCCTTGATTCCAGTGTTACCGAGTCCAGCAGGCTGATCCCAGTGCCGCGCTGGATGCATAATTCATGAGCGGCGCCTGTCGCCCGGCGGCCGACACCGCTCAGTCGGCTGTGGCGCTTCTCTGCACCAGTTCATAAATCTCGCCAGACGCGCCCCTCTCAATAGCCCGCCGGTCTGATTGGCTGAGCGCCGTTCCAATACGCCGACTTCAGCTCAGTCAGACGGCTTGTCGTCCTATACAGGGGCTCTATGGCGTCTCTCCCAGTCAGTCCGTCACCTATACAGAGGCTCTATGGTGTCTGGCGCGATGTTCTCAGTGACACGATATAAGACCGACTGGCTGTCTGCTGGTGTCTGATAGGGGGTCCGTACCTGGAGATGCCCTCTGTCTGCGCCCCCTGTCTGCTGGTGTCTGATAGGGGGTCCGTACCTGAAGATGCCCTCTGTATGCACGCCCTGTCTGCACCCCGTCTGCCGGTGTCTGGGGGGCGTCCGTACCTGAAGATGCCCTCTGTCTGCGCGCCCTGCAGTCGCAGCACCTCCTCTGTGAGTGTGGTGATGATCCAGGGCAGACGGCGGTGCGGGAACCGGTCGCGCTGGATGCTCATCACCTCCTGCAGCGTGCTGCCGTACATACTACAGCGGAATATCTGAAACTGTACACAACGCACACTGTCAACTCATGGTGCTGGTATGGGAAATGGTATCGTACATCAGAATAAGCTTCGGGCTAGAATGTGTAAAGGTAAAGCATTATATTTTATGGCGTTGTCATGTCATTAAAACAACAGCAGCACGTCATAAACAATAATATAACGAGTCTGCTGATGGCGAGTTAAGTGCATCGAAAAGAGGAAACCATGTCCAGCGCACTTACCCGTGCCAGATCGATCTCGTCCAGACTGGGCTTCCGGTTGTTCCGTTTGCCCAGGTTACGTTCCAGTCTTTGGCAGCATATTTTGGCGTAATGAGATATCTGAACTTGTATCAGCGACTGAAAAGACGACAACAATAAGTACATGCCGTCAGTCGCTTTTATCAGAAGACTTCACGCTTTACAAGATAATGTAAAACAACGAAAAGCAACAGTTTGTCCTATAACATCAAAATGAATACGAGTGATAACGTCCGAAAGAATATCTTTCCCGCCGACTTTCCTCGCCTAAGCGATGGCTGAACGAGGAAGCCACGCCACCGTATGCATATCAAGCAGCGCTCCCCAGCTGACAGACGGCTGGCTCTGGCCTTTCACGACTGCGGCGGCTGATAAAAGACTTCATGCCGGGGATGATTTATCGTCTCTGGCGGGGTCAGTGAGGACGCGTCGGCCGCTGCCGCCAGGTATAAGGGAGGCAGGCTGAGCGCCCTGAGCATCACGCCACGGCGCCACAGGCAGTACACGTGGGATATCTCCTGCGCTGTTGTGCGTTGGCCCCGAGTCAGGATGAACGGGTCATCGGTCAGAGATGGAACTCAAATGGTCACAAACCGCCCGGTCTCCTGAGTAATCCTAGGCTGAGATGGACGAAAACTGCACAAACTAGACTGCTTTCGAACCCTCTATTTCTCCGGGAGCTTCAATGGGGCACATGTGCCGCTATACCAGTAGAAAGCGTAGCAGTAGGACATTGACGCAGTACTACGTATACACCCCCCCCGCGGCACCCGCCACGCTAATGCATATCATTCGCGAGAGTCCACCCCGCCATCTACTCACATGCACGGGCCACTTGGCCAGCTCGGGATGATCGACGGCCGGGTCTCTGTGCCGCCCGATGTAGCCCTCCAGGAAGCTGGCGAACTTGTCCGACGGCGGGAAGAACTGCAGGCAGATGGCGAGCAGCTCCCAGCCGCGGCGCAGACTATCTCGACGCGGGTTCTCCGTCGTCTGGCGACACACCTGCACGTACACCTCGTCCCGCAGACCGGGCTTGCTCCAGCCCAGGCCGGCCAGCTCGGCGCCCACGCTGTTCAGGGTCATCCCCGGCTTGGCCTTGCGGTCGCCCATGTAGATCTGGATCAGCTTGTAGACCTCGCAGGCGTCCTTCTTGAGCGGCTTGTCGAGCGTGGCGATCATCGGCTGGCTGATGGGGTCCTGTGGACACACGGCAGGGTGACGTGTACGGCTCTGATGGGGTCCTGTGGACACACGGCAGGGTGACGTGTACGGCTCTGATGGGGTCCTGTGGACACACGGCAGAGTGACGTGTACGGCTCTGATGGGGTCCTGTGGACACACGGCAGGGTGACGTGTACGGCTCTGATGGGGTTCCTGTGGACACACCGGCAGAGGACGTGTACGACTGGCTGATGGGGTTCCTGTGGACACACGGCAGCGGTGACGGTGTACGCTTATGATGGGTCCTGTGGACAACACCGTAGGAGTAGGTGTACGGCTCCTGATGAGGTCCTGGTGGACACACGCAGAGTTACGTGTAACGTGGGCGATGGGTCCTGTGGACCACACGGCAGGTGACGTGTACGGCTCTGATGGGGTCCGTGGGAACACACGTAGAGGACGTGTACGGGCTGGCTGATGGGGTCTTTGGACACACGCAGGGTGACGTGTACGGCTCTGATGGGGTTCCTGTGGACACACTCGTAGCAGTACGTTGTACGGCGTGGGCTGATGGGGGTCCTGGGACACACAGGCAAAGTGGTGACGTGTTACGGCTTGAGGGTCCTGTGGACACTACGGGAGAGCTGACGGTTTGAGACGGCTGCGGCTGATGGGGTCCTTGGACACACGGCAGGGGTGAACGTGTACGGGCACCTACATGATGGGGGTCCTGTGGACCACACGGTAGAAGTTGACGTGTACCGCTGGCTGATGGGGTCACTTGGACAAACGGCAGAGGACGATGTAGCGGCTCTGAATGGCGGTCCTGTGACACACGGTAGATGACGTGTACGGCGGCTGATGGGGTCCTGTGGACACACGGGCAGCGCAGAGGGAGGTGACGTGTACGAGCTGCTGAGGGTTCTGTGGACACACGGTAGAAGTGACTGAGTACGGCTAGGCTGATGGGGCCGTGTCGGACACACGCAGGGTGACGGTTGTACGGTGCTCTGAGGGTACCGTGGTGCGAAACCGCGGTAGGGAGATGCGAGGGCAAGTTACGAGCTGGCTATGGTCCTGTGACGAGCAGCGGAGTACGTGTACGGCTTTCCTCGATGGACAATGGTACCGTGGGTGGACAACACGGTAGAAGTGAGGTGCGTGTACGGCTCTGATGGATAACGTCCTGTGGAACACCACGCGCAGGAGTAGACGCGCGTACGGTGGGCACCTGGCTGATTGGGGTCCATTGGACACACGGTAGAGTGACGTGTACGGCTCGTGGGATGGGAATTGGGAGGTTCCTGTGGAGCCATCGGCAGGGGTACGATGTCACGCTAGCTGATGGGTGCCTAGTGGACACAACGGCAGAGTGGACGCGTACGGCTGCTGATGGGTCGCATGGTGGACACACGGTAGAGTTACGTTGACGGCGGCTGAATGGAGTGCCTGTGGAGCGGACACGAGTAGGGTGACGTGCTACGGACTCTCCTGAGAATAAGGGTCGCTGTTGGACACTACAGTAGCAGTGACGTGAAACGTGGAACTGGGCTGGTAATGAAGCGGGTCCTTGTGGACCCAACAGCGACTTGACGGAGTGGAACAGTATTCCGGGCTCTATGCAGTGCGACTGTGGGACACACAGTGTAATGATCTTAGTAAGTCGCTATACGTGCTAGGCGCTGATGGGGTACTGTGAGGACGCACCACATTAGGTTACGCCAATGTGGAGGGAATTTGTCTGATCGGCTAGTGCCTGATGGATGGGGTCCTTGTGTTGTGCACGACGAGACAGTTGATCGGTTCACGTCGTATCGTTCTGCACTGGCCTGCTCCTCCTGCTGGATCGATTAGCTCTGTGCGAGAGTGACGCGTGCCCACTCGCCGACTGGTGAACGAAACTTGACCTCCCAGTGGGCTAAATGGGTCGACTCATCCCACGGGCAGTGGTCGACGCTGTTGATGAACCTCGGCATTCTGTAAAATATGGCGCGCGATGGTCAGCTAGTGGATCCACCCCATAGCGAGATTAGCCCTCGAGTGACGATCTCTAATACGTCCCTGAAGCTTTGGGCATGGAAGGTACCTGTGAGCATCACATCTCGGCAGCGGTGGATCGCGATCGTGGAACGTTGCTCTGCACTCGGTGGGTCCGCTCGAACACACGGTAGAGTACGTACTGGCTCGCGGCGGACCATGGGTGCTGCTGGTACCCACGACAGGGCAGGGGCGTGTACGGCGCTGATGGGTCCTGTGGACACACGTAGAGTGACGTGTACGGCTGGCTGATTGGCTCCTGTGGACAACGCAGGGGACGTGTACGTCTGAATGGGGTCCTGTGGACACACGGGTAGAGTGACGTGTACGGCTGGCCTGATGGTCCCTGTGGACACAACGGTAGAGGTGGACGTGTACGGCTCTGATGGGTCCTGGATGGACACACGTAGAGTGACGTGTACGGCTGGCTGATGGTTCCTGTGGACCACGGGCAGTGACGTGTACGGCTCTGGATGGGGTCCTGTGACACCACGGTAGAGTGACGGGTACGCGCTGCTGATGGGTCCTGTGACACACGCAGGGTGACGTGTACGGCGCTGATGGTGCCTGTGGACACACGTAGGAGTGAGTGTACGGCTGGCCGTGATGGGGTTCTGTGGGACACGACGGTAGAGTACGTGTACGGCTCTGAGGGTTCCGGGGGACACACGCAGGGTGACGATGATACGGCTCTGATGGTCCTGTGGGACACACGTAGAGTGACGTACGGCTGCTGATGGGTACCTGTGGACACACGGCCAGATTGTCGACGCCTGTACTGACCTGGCTCGAGATCGGTCCGTGTGTGGAGCGAGCACCGAAACAGGGGTCTGAGAGTTGTACGCATGAAGTGCCAGGGCAGCCACCCGCAAACCAGCCCGGCAATCCCAAGAGCATCTCCGCACGAACACGCAATGGCAAACAGCCGCGAGTGGACGAAGTCCGCAGCTCCGGCATGTACTCACGACTGATGGGGTCCTGTTGACACACGGATAGCGAGTCGACGTGTACGGCTCTGGATTTGGCTCCAAATTGGGACACAACCCGGGAACAGCCCGGCTGAACGTTACGGCTTGATGGGAGTGTGGACACCAAACGGATAGGGAGTCGACGACGTAACGGCTCTGAGTGCCGAGCCGGGCTGCCTGTGCACACCCACGGGTAGAGTCGATCGCCGTAGGTCGGCTGTGGGTCTGATGTGGTCCTTGTGGATCACACGGCAGTGAGTTGACGTACGGGCTTGGCTAGATGGGTCCTTGGACGAGCCACGGTGAGTGACGCGTACGGCTTGATGGGTGCCTTGTGACACACGGTAGAGTGACGCGTACGGCTTCTGCATGGTGGTGCCTCGTGGACACACGAGGGCAGGGTGCACTGGACGGCTTGTCGATCGGGCCGTGGACACACGGTAGAGGTCGGACAGCGTACGCTGGTGATGGGGTCCTGTGGACACACGGTAGCAGTGACGGTGACGGCTCTGATGGGGTCCTGTGGTACACACGGCAGGGTGACGTGTACGGCTTCTGAATGGGGTCCTGTACACACCGGTTGAGCGAGCTAGGTTGATACGCCGTTGGAGGCTAGTGGCCTGAGTGGTATAGTGAGCGTTGTGCACGTGCAGCTGAGGGCTCTACGCACCTTGGGGTCAGAGAGTCGACGACCGCGTACGCGCTACATGATAGGCAAGCATGCTCAGCAGGCAGACAGGAAGCCTACGCCACGTACAGACCACGCAGTTAACATACAGCAACAAGGCACGTGTCCGGCGAAACTTGATGGACTAACCGTCTTATGAGAATAACAAATAATATACTAGGGACAAGTACCAGAGGGTGAAGAGTGAGATAGTGCGCGCACAACATATAAAACCAACACATACAAGTAAGCTCCTCGTTGACGATCGACGGATCCAGAGTGAACTTTGCCTCTAAGAACATAGTATGTGTGGCTAATATCGTGGATATCGGTATCGACACAAGTACCTTAGTACATATACCACTCGGCTTGACCATCAGCGTCACAGAGTTCAGAATTGGTAAAACTTACAGCTCACGTATCACCGACACTGCGACTCCAGTCAATGAACTGCGGTGTGTATGTATGACACATGAGTCCAAGATAATCACAGTCGTACACCAGCTCGGCTACTGATATGAGTTATGCATTGTCGATTCTCGGCGATTGACACTGTGTGGCTCCTATTCGCCCGAATTGAGCGCTCAGGTGCCGTGCCGATTACCACAGCGTATTCTACCCGCATCCGATCATCCGCCAGAGAGATCAACAACACCTCTAAGCCATGAGCACTCTGAAGAGGCACCGAATCTGACCTTCTTCCAGCAACCTTCCAAATCGCGTTTGGATCATCCAACAAAAGTATCGACCGATACCAAAAAGCATTGGCCTTGATATGTCGATACCAATAGATATATAATATATTCTCCTGATGTCGCCGTTTATTATTCGTGTCACACGTTTTGTTTTCGTGAATTATTTTAACTTAAAGGGAATAGTTCACCTTGAAAGCTGTCTTGAAATTCAACCATACGGTGCATCTTGAGCTCAAAACTACCGAATATGACTTTTGGTTTGGAAAGTGATGGATATATGGGAGAAAGAAGTAAGTTTCACTTGTATTTCACAGAAATCGTACGATAGCAGTGGGCGTTCTTGGCTCCGCCAGACGCCTGTACCAGTCTCTGGACAAAGGGTTGCGCGCAGCCCGGCGGGCTGGAGCGGTATTAACGAGGCGTCGTGATCAGGTACTACGTGTCAGATGTCCTACCTCCGGCGGCCGTCTGCCGCGAACTACCGAAGCGGTTTTCACGGGGCGCCCCGAAAAACAATGCAGACTAATCCTGTGTCGGAAACTACTTTACCGTGCGAGTTAATTCAGTCAGCCATACTAATTTTTCGATCTGCTCTACAAAACTGCTATCTCAGTTCAAAACCCATGTTAAAGGTGAACACCTCCCTGCACCTCGCACGGGCACGCCTCCGCCCACCTCTGGGACTCGGGACCTTAAGTGAGGGTTTGACGGCGCCACAGGTCAGTCTGTTTACAAGGAGAATATTTCGCCGGCAGACGAGTCATCCGAGGGATCACCGTTCTGCACCACAATAGTGTCTCTACGCCTGGTGCTGGCTGGGGAATGTGTGTGGACAAACCCCAACCCGTCGTCCACTCGCTACTGCCGCCCGCTTGGCATTCAGTATGAGAAGGAGACGCTGGAGGTGTGTCGTGTCGTGGGAACTCCTGATCTACGGGGAGCCTTATGATATTTCCTTATGAGCCTTATGAGTGGCCAGCCTTATAAGATTTGCAGGAAGTGTAAGTAGAGTAGGGTAACTGAGAGAGCTTAAGTTGTACATAACTATATGGGTATCATTCACGCGTCTTCGAGACAGCGACGCATTCAAAGAGTGATCAGTGATTTGTATCCTCCCCTTAGAACCGACTGCGCTAGCATTGCTCATCGTTCTGTTCCTTTGACTACGGTGGAATGACCTGAGTTAGTGACGCGCGCACCATGACATTGCGCTGTGTTTAGAATCATCCGATCTGACTCCTGAGAGCCAATGTTTCAACCTGAAAGATACTGCACTGGTATCTCATCATAGCCAAGTCTGTTAAGAGCATAATAAAGCTGGTTTGAAGCCTCTGCCTTATTTAGTTGAGGAGCTACAGATATCGCAAGTAAAGATAGTACAGTAGTTGCGGTGATAGCCGCATGGCGTCGCTACTGCGCCCTATGCAACATTTTACGAGATCTTCCCCGGCGCTCGGCCTGATGGGGGGATGAAATTCAGAGGAAATAAAAAGTGACATATTATCCACAGGTGCATGGGGCACGATAATATCATAGGTGCATCATGATCTGCGACTAATGACACAGCCTATGCGCTTTTAGGGTCAGATTACGCATTCGACACACGTTTACGTTAGAGGTCAGTCATGTAGAAATTCCAGGATTTTACTCGTTATAATTTATATACACAGAGCGAGCTCTAAATAATGTTGACATTGCTGTTATGATCATTTTACACATTCAGCGTCATACCCTCACTGAACGCACGCATTCCATTACACGCTTCACAGTTTCAGCAGCGTAATGTAATTTATTCAGCAATCCAATCTGGGTACATATTCATAGCGCACATCAGGATCGCGAAGTACGCGTCCAGACCGCCTAGTGAAATTCATGAGATTTTCTCGAAGACATTAGATGACCTCAATAGCACAAAATTAACTATGGAAACTAAAGATGATGCATAAAATGCACTACAAGACTCCTGGAAACCGTCCTACCACATTTTATGTGAGGGTATTACTGAGACAATATGTCAGGAGCTTCTCGAGACAAATCCCCACCAGAAGAGCCTGCTCGCGGAGTAACGTATTCGAAATAAAGCAGTGCCGGTAAGATCCCATCAAGGTTAAGCACTTCCTGACGAGGCGGAAGAGATTGGGTCGTTGATTACGGCGGCTACGGCCACGGGGAACAATGGGCCATTCTGTGCCCATTCGGGATACGGACACGATATTAGCGTGGTCCGGTGCAGCCGTTCGGGGACTGACAGGTGGTATCAGGGGGCCCGGGGGTAACATCAGGGGGCCCGGGGGTAACATCAGGGGGCCCGGGGGTAACATCAGGTGCGACACAGTGCGATGCTGAGGCACCAGTCCGGAACTGACGCCGCCCCATGTTGGCAAAGGCACTGACACAACTAAGGTCGAAATGAGCCGTCATAAACGGCGAAATCAAATTACATGCCCAGCGGGAACTGACCGGATGAATACCAAAACGACCATAACGCGGGTTCCTTATTACTCTTTCGCGGGATTTGTGGCCCGAGAGTGGTGCTCATATTGCTAACTTTCTTACAATGGCGGACATTCCCAGCCAATAATCAACTTGGGCACTGCTCGGGTACGACGGTTAATCCCATTGTGCTGAAGCAGTGCCCAACTTTATTATTGGCTAGGTTGGAACCGGTTTCAAAGAGCACTTCAACTAGCATTCTCATTGCAGCAGCTGTGAGTGGATACGATCCACACAGCAATATGTGTGTGTCTCCCCTCACACTGGGGAGTTGTGTATTACAAGTTTGAGGTTTACACATACATACATACATGATATAATTTGTGGGTCGAGACTGGTTACCGTTCCTCTGAATGCCCACCACGATATCCATCTCTTATTCTTAATTATGATGTATTTGATGTACTTGATTATCAGGTGTTGAGGGCTCATAAGCCCTGTTGGTCCGTGCTCTTGTCATATGTACATATTACGCCACATTTCATTGGATATTACCACTGTATCACTGACTACGAGTTGTTACCGTGAGCTGTTGTTGCCATTCATCGAACCTTATTTTTTAGCTGGTACATTTTCCGAGTCAATTACGAGTTGAAGGAAGCGAATTCCAATTTTACTGACACTCCTGCCTGGAGAAGAACGTTGACGAGTTATCAGTCGCACTCTGGGCTTGTGACCTTTAAGGTTATGACCACGGGTCCTGTTCATTCGAAGACTCGCTGGAAGAATGACCCGGATCGATTTTCGTTCAACCTCTTTTCATGATTTTAAACATTTGGATCATATCTCCTCGAATCGGCGGTGATGACACAATGACGGGAATATTTAATGTCTGCAGCGCTTTCATACGGTTAGATTCATTGACTTCAGAATTAGCGAGTGGCCCTTCTTTGCACTTTTCTTATCCTCACCTTACCAGTTTCGTAGATCGGGCCCCAGGACTACGTTCCCATTCCCAGGATTGGTCGACCATCGTTTTATACAGTGCAGAATCATGTTTTTATTTCTTGTGAAAAAGCCCTCTTGATAACCCAAGAACCTGGTTGGCTTTCTTCACTGTCCTGTGTGTTGATGATGAAATTTCACATTCCCTGTCTACAAGGACGCCAAATCTCTTTCGCCTTCAGTGCATCATAGACGATTGCCCCAGCCGATAGGTTCTGCTCAAGAGGTTTCCAAGATGCTCACTTTTGCATTTCTTCTCGTTAAAGTGCATCTGCACTTTTTCTGACCAAAGCTTTCAGTTTCTCCAGATCGCTTGCAGTTTGCATCATGGTCATCAGTTGTGTTTTACATGCCGGTATAGTTTTGTATTCATCTGCATATTATTTTTTTACATTTCCGTTTAGTTCGTCTGCAAGTCATTATAAATATCACAAAGAGCACAGTGGACCGAGACAAAAACCTTCGGAATTCACCCAAAACATTACACCTGAAGATTTTCACCATTGACGTAGCACTCGTCTGTTTCGTTTAGCAAAATCCTTGATCCATGCAAGTAAATTCCTTTGATGCCATATGGCTTGAAGTTTGTTCAACAGTCTGCAGTGGTACACAGTCAAAAAGTGCGCCTTTCGGAAGTCCATATACTAACTCTACTCCTCCTCCCTCATCTAGCATTCTGGTCAGTCTTCCAAGGTCTCCAAAGCTGTGAAGTGCACGACCTCCCAGGAAAACAAGATCCCATGCTGTTATCACAGAAAAAATGGTTATTTTTGCATCATGTGCTTATGATACAGGTCCTCACAAATCCCTCTAAATTTTGCATGGCACTGCTGTCAGGCTCGACTGGTCTATAATTATTTGCCTCACGTTTATCTCCCTTTGGGATTGCCGTTAATGGCCCCATTTCCTTGCATTAGGTACCTGCCCTGATTCTAGAAGATTTCTGATAAATAATTGTAAGAGGTTTGGCTATACTCATCTGCAGTTTCCAGAGGAATCTTGGATGTAGGTCCATCGTGGTCCTGATGACTTGTGGTTGTCAGGGTAGTTTGAGGTTGGGGGTTTGCACTGCTTCCTGTGTCACTGTTTGATATATAGAAAAGTCGTTCAATATTTTGGCCAACCAGCTTTGGATATTTTTCACGCTTCATTGATGGCGCATTATTGCAATCGACACTCGACAGCTCACGCCAGCCATGCAGGGTAAAGGACCTCTCAGCCCGCCGCCTTTCCCCATCAGATGGGTGCCTCTGCACGTGCTGCACATACTCACCCTTTTCTGTGATCTCAAACTATTTGCCCGATCGAGTTGAAATCCGCCATACATTTCGTTCGCGCTCGCTCGTTCATCGCCAACCACGGCTGGTACAGGCGCAATGCGTCTGTCGGCCAAATGGCCTGCCGTCCGCCTGATCCACAAGACAAAACCTGAGTCCACTCACCCTGTCAACTGCAGTGATTATTCCGTAAGCCTCGATCTGCAATGTGTGTTTGGCATTTTAAAGTGGCAGATGATTGAAATCACTGCAGCAGAACGCCAGCTCCGCTGATAGCGGCATAGGATACAGTGCGCACCCACTTCTCAGCCATATGGCGCTGCAGAGCACGCTGGGGTTAGTGTCTGTTGACTCGCAAAAGCCGACTGATCGGCAAAAACAAGCACCAGCGCGATGTCATTCAGCACCTCGTCCGATCCCGGGGCCTAAATTCCACTGGACCGCGCAGTACCCAGTATGGATCTCCTACACCGCCCCCATTCGGCCATGTCACCATTCGAAGTGAGTGCTGCGGTACCCACCTTAGACCAGGAGAGCATGTCGCGCACGGTGTTCTTCTTGCGGAAGATACCGCGCTTGTGCAGATTGAGGTTGTCCTTGGCGTACTTCTCTATGTCGCTGCTGTCGCCGGCGGCGCCCAGCCCGAACAGCGAACACCGGTCGGGCAGTGTGCTGGTCGAGCTGCTGGCCAGCGACGACTGCGACGTCTGGCGGACAGAGAGCCAACTACTGATGCAGGCGGGCTGCGGTGGCACACAGAGGGCGCTGTCATAGCACAGGGTTGTGAGGGAACACGGGGACATCGATCGTCAGCTCACAGAACGGAGCGACATCAACACGTTAACATGCTGAACAGCGCTTTGTATAACGCTTAGAATAATCCACTCTGCAAGTACAAGTCGACAGTCAAGGCACCGCTGCAGAAACATACATTTTTGAGTGCAGTTTGAATCTGGCATTACAACGGACTGACAGTGACATAAGAATCTAGTTTGTAGTTTGTACCCTCAGCAAAAAAAACAAAACAACAACAACAAAAGAAACAACAAAGTCAGACCAGGAAATTCACATGCGAGACCAGATTTAAGCGCATGCCATCCTACATGTGGTGACTCGACCATGCCAGCCGTTCCTGGGCGTCGCAGCTAGAGCAGCTGCTATAGAGCCGCCTAGCGGACGATATCTGAACTAAGCCACAGCCGCGGCACGGCGTGGGCGGCAGAGGGCGCAAAACAGCCCGGAAAGGCCGCGTCACTGCATTGGTCTCATGTGTCAATCTCTGTGAAGCGGATATTTGTTTAGCCGTCTGCGGTTTAGGTGACGGGACATACGTAAGGGAGGAGCTGGTTTGGCGCGCTGAGGGGCCGGGGGGAGAGGGGAGGTGTATATATTGAGTTTGCTGCAGGTGTTGGCGGAAAGCAGGACAGAGGGATGTCAGCTGCAGGGTTTGTCACAATGTTTGATCAAGTTTGTATCTTTGGTTTCTTGTCAATGCAAGACGTAACAATAATACAGGATTTGTCTACAAGCTCATAATACATCTACGAAGCGTGTTTCGAGAACTATCACCCAAACTGTCAGAAACAAACCGTGAGTGCAAATACCACACCACATCCTTTGATTTCCGGCATGGAGTTGTTGCTAACTCGCGTAAACCAGCATGACTGAGGTAAGTTGATGACGAGCTGCAGTACCACCTCTCTTACCTGGGCCAGTCGACTGAGCATGCCAGCGGCGGGCGGCGGCGGCGGCTCGGCGCCGAACAGGTGGGCCGGCGGAGGACCCGTCCTCTCAGCGATCGGAGAGTAGAGCGAGTTGACGAGCGGCAGCGGCGGCGGCGGCAGTGAGCCCCGGCCGCCCCCGCCGCCGCCGCCGCCCCGGTTCAGCGAGGCGTGCCGGGAGACGGGGGCGTACGGCGGGGGCCCGGATGAGACGGCCGGCAGCCGGGGCAGGGTGCCACCCCCGCCGCCGCCCTCCACCAGGTCTGACTCGGACCGACCTGTTGACAGAGGGCAGCACCGGTCACAAAAAGAACGGCAACAGAGGGCAGCACCAGTCACAGGAATACGGCAACACACTACAACCGACAGAGGGCAGCACCGGTTCACAAGAGTACGCAACACACCACAACCGACAGAGGGAGCACCGGTTTGCACAACGAGTACGGCAAACCCACAGCCGACAGATGGCAGCCACCGGTCACAAGAGTACGGACAACACACCCACAGCCGACAGAGGGCAGCACCAGTCACAGGAATACGGCAACACACTACAACCGACAGAGGGCAGCACCGGTCACAAGAGTATGGCAACACACCACAATCACACTACATGAAGGCTGCATATGGGACAAAGTTACGCCACTCAACGCTCTTAAAGATAATGATGATTAGGTGCTTAACGACACCGCAACTCCCGCCCTAATTGCTGCAGTTACACAACGCTCACGTCTACTGTATGTCCATTGTCCACTCGACACAATATTACAGCTATGTGCATATACACTATACAGCCAGAGCTCATGAACCAAGCGGCTCTGGTACCGGCCAATAGCAGGTAATGCGGCCAACAAACGACAGCGTAACGGTCACAGCCAACACGATCATATTATACATGCATGTCGGTACAACAGAGGTCAGTCAATAGCTGGTGGCTGGCGTCCCGTCCGTTGTCAGAACGCTAACAGTTCAAACAACACGCCATATCACACAACTCCCTAATGTGCTCAGTAGCAGCTGGTAGCACGATCAGCGACGCTAAAACCATCCAGACACAGTGCAAAGACGCCACGTGGCTATATCATTAACCAGACTTGTACACATCGCATGCTATGTAATGCCACGATAATTCAGTTCAAGCTGTCATGCCACTGTGAGACAAATACGTCATTACCAACGCTGCGACGTACTGGACACAAGGTGAGCTATAACCAGCCTGGTACTCTAACAGTAGAACTAACAGGTCACAACTCTCAGAGTTCTAATCGACTCAAAGTGCGTATGCACCTGATTACTAAACAATACTAAATACTACATTGCTTTATCGTAGTAATCTGTCTGTCGTATGGTTGGCTCTTACCGTTGATTTTCTGCCTGTTCCTGAGGTGGGGAGGCAGGATGAAGTTCTGATAGCGGTCGTCCTCCTCCAGGTAGTCATCGAGCCCGGACGAGTCGGCGTTACTGACTCCCTCGTCATCGGCAAACTCGTCAGAGTCATCGGCCGGGCCCGAGTCTTCGCTGCGCCAGCTGTCCCGGTCGTCCTGTAGCGAGTCGCCGAACCGGTACCCTGCGGAGGCACAGGACAGGTCAGGTTAGGTCACCGCATCATAGAGGCGGTACCTGCGAGGCACAGGTCCAGGTTCAGCGTCACCGCATCATAGAGGCGATACCTTGCGGGTGGTCAGGTCAGGTCATCACATCACAGAGGCGGTACCCTGCGGAGGGTCAGGTCAGGTCAGGTCAGGTTAACGCATCACAGAGGCGATACCTTGCGGAGGGACAGGTCAGGTCAGGTCAGGTTAACGCATCACAGAGGCGGTACCTTGCGGAGGGACAGGTCAGGTCATCACATCACAGAGACGGTACCATGCAGAGCGGAGTCAGGTCAGGTCAGGTCAGCATCATAACTCCGCGCTTCGGCATCAGAACAGCGTGGCACAACCAACCCCCACTACGAGATCAGGTGCAGGTCATAACTCCACCTGTCAAACTAACAATGATCACCTCCTGACAGCCAACCACACGAGTACGCCTCGGCGCGGGGTAATAAAACCACACTCCAGTTGACACAAAGGCCCAGAGTAGATGATCAAATTAACTGGTGGGAGCGCAGCCGCTGCAGTAGCAGCGAGTGAACTAAACTAGTGTCTGGAGACCATCAGACCGCGGGTTTATGGCCCATGCAACAGTGGCGCATCATGGCCGACATCTGTGTCGCTCAGTGGTGTCTATCTGGCGTGCTGTTGGTTTAGAACGACCCGGCTATATCCGGTCAGTAAGCTGGCGTCCCCTTCGAGAGCGTGTCTGACAGCAATGGCCATGTCAGCTCTCTGCTAGGCATTACATTTGTCGGAAACCAACACATTTGACAGATAACACGTGAGTAATTATGGCCCCAGGTTCCGCCTGAAACACCCAGAGCTGTTAATTAGCATAACAGTCAGATAAAAGCCACGCTAATAGTCTAGCCATGGAATTTTACAAGGTCGTTTTAGTTTATCTATGGTACAGCTGAAACAAGATAGGTCTCAAGATGTCGTAGGCATTCATTATAATGCAGGAAAATGCATTATCGTGATCAGATACAACAACCTATATCTGCCACTTCTCACAACATTGCAGCTGGTTGATGTTCTGGCGCAAGTAAATGGTTCTGGTAAATGTTCTGGTAAATGTTCTGGTAAATGTTGCTGGCGCAAGTAAATGTTCTGGTAAATGTTCTGGCACTGGTAAATTTGCTGGTAAATATTCTGGCGCTGGTACATGTTTAAGTTTTTATTAACGCCAGAGCTGGGAGACAGGGAGACAAACCCAGGCTGGGTCTGGAGAATGGTGATGTATGTGACTAGTATCTGGCCGGTCCACATGCTCATTAATCACCTCATATATGGGTGATACGAGGATGAAAACCGGTCATTGGGTAAGATTTGCCTCCTCCATCCATCATAATGTATCACAAAAGCCCACTTGTCAGGTCCAGCGTGTACCTACGATGTATTTTAACCAGCATTTTGCTTTCGCCAGTACATACAGATTACAGATTACTGATGTGTTCTATGAATCCGTGAGTTTATCCTTCCCAATACGTACTCGCTGTTCGTGTGTCCTACTCACCCGACAGACTGGCCTGTCTAACTATCTGCTACAAAACGTTATCGAACTGAGCGCACCTGAGAGTTTCGCCTGCTCCAGTATGTACTGATGCAGCGGGATGAGGTTGGCCTGTGTGGCCGGATCGAAGAAGTAGTCGGCAGCGCCGGAGCGCGGCGGCGCCTCCTCAGGCCGTGCCGTCACGCCGTGCACGATGACCGGCTTGGGCTCCTCGGCGACCGGTCCGGATGACATCCCGGCCCGCCTGACCGCTGGCTGCCCGCCGTCGTCGACGTCGACACGACGCCAGAGTCGAACTGCGAGTGCGGCGAGCTGTCGGCCGAGGTGCGGCCGGCGCGCCGCCCCGGCGAGAAGAGCGGCCGCTGCGGCGACGGCGGGCTGCCGCTCGAGTCGCTGTCGGCGCCGCCCCCGCCGCCGCCGACACCGCCGCCCGAGCGCAGCACGTCCAGCTGAAAGCGCGGCCGGCCGCCGCCCGTCTTGCGGTTCATCAGCGGGGTGCAGAGCGAGTCAACGCCGGCGCTGGCGTCGCGGCCGGCCGGCGCCTCCCAGCGGCGGCGCGGCTGCGGCGTCGACTCGACGCTGCGCAGGCCACCCACGAGAAACCGCTCGTGCATGGCGTCGTCGTCGGCGGGTCGGTCGCGGCGCTGCATGAAGCTGTAGCTGCGGGAGAGCGGCGTGTCGCGCGCCCGCTCCAGAGGCATCCCGCCGGAGCCGCCGCTGCTGGCGGTGCCGTGCGGCGGCCGCTCGCTCTCGAAGCTGCGCTGTTTGGTGAGCGCCGTCGGCACCGGCCGCGTGGTGCGCCGCTCACTGCCGCCGACGCTGCGCACGACAGGCATCGCCATCGGCCTGGTGGGCGACCCGAGCGTCGGCTTGGTGGGCGACTCGAGCGTGGCGTAGGCGGGCCGGCAGCGGCAGCTGCGGTGCGAGCAGTCCGTCTGGCTGCCGGCGCCGTCCGACACGGCCGAGTGGCGCGATGACGAGTCCTGCAACACACCAGCGGCAGGCGGTCAGTCATGACGGGGTGGAGACGCCGCGTCCTTCTGCGGCAGACGGGCCATCAGCGGCGCGCCGGCCGCGCCCTGCCCGCCGACTGACGGCCTGCAAAGCACGCTCGGCGGCTGTCTGAAGGACTCACACGGCATAAACAGGAGAGGCGGCGGAGAGGCGGCGTCATGAGAGACGCGTCAAGGAGCGGAACAGGGCGTGTCCTCAGTAGACTGGCGAGGGATGGTGGAGGAGTCTGCAGAGGGTGGTAATGCGGTACACAGGGCGGGCGGTCAGTTGTGCAAACGACATCGCAGTAGTACAACGAGCCATACAGCTGCAGGGCATTCATGTATAAACTGAGCTGCAAAACACGATTAACGATGGGGCGAAATGTTTGAAGGCATTCATATATAAACTGAGCTGCAAAACACGAGTAATGGTAAGGTGAAATGTTTGAAAGTAAAGTGAAGCGTCATTGACAGAGAACGATGATCAGAGCTAGTGACATAGAGCATGCCCAGACAAAATGACGATGTATCATTAGCAAGCTGAATCGGCCTTTTCTAAGCCACCTGGAAGTCCGTATGTGAAGATCGTTGCAGCCAAGTTGCAGTCATCTTTGCCAGAGGTATGTGCAATGGGTGTGAGTCAACAGCCTCTGTCAGTGCAGGCGGTGCCAGTTTTAACGCACCGCGCTGTCAGAGGCCACCTGGTCCTCTTCACCGCCGCCCGTTTATCTCAGAGGGCTCAACACGGGACCCGTCCGGTCACCGGCTGTGACCCTTAGCGGTCGAGATTAACCACTTTAAACACGCGACACCAGATCGCAGAGGTGACAAATCATAACGTCACTGGGTCGCGACACAGCTGTTCATCGTCAACGATAAACAAAAATACACCCGACTCTTCTGTACCCTGCGTCAGCAAACACTCGGTGACAATGAATCGCCGTTTTTGCCGCCGCCCGCCCTCGATCCGCACATGTCCCCATCTCGCACGATCCTGCGGAGCGCCGCTGCCAGCTGGCCCGACGCGATGAGCCGAGCCTGGCGAGTCGGGAATCGTCGTCAGCGGGCCCGGAAATGCCCGCCATCCTGCCGGCTCGGTTTGAAGCCGGCGGCGGGCCGTCTCGGACGACTGCGGATCGTCTCAGAGACGGCGGCGGCGCGGCGCGGCTGAGCCGTGTAGTACCGAGGACCAACGACCGACCGAGAGAAGCGAGCTATTCCTGTCCCCGGTCCCAGCAGCGGCGGCCGCGGTCCGCGGCACCCGGCGCCCCTGCAGCCGCCGCCGGCGCCGCTGCCGTCAACACGTGCGGCGTGCACGACTGGCACTGTGCAGCCCGCAGCACACGCGCGCCGCCGCCGCCGCCGCCGCTCTTCTAGCCGACAATGACAAATGCCGCAGATGCTATCATGCGGCACGGCAGCGCTGTGTTCCTTGCCGGTGGGCGAGGTCGCTGAGGGCGCGCCATCTACATCTTGATCGCACGTCCTCAGGTCACGCTCTGGTGGCCGCAGGCGGTGCGGCTGTCGCGGCGCGGGCTGCGGCAGCCAGGCATCAGCAGTCAGTGCTATTCAGACGACCAGACCAATACTCAGACCAGACCAGACCAGGACCAGACCAGACCAGACCAGACCAGACCAACCAGGACCAGACCAGACCAGACAGACCAGACCAGCCAGCCAGCCGACCAGCCAGACCAAGCCAGACCAGCCAACCAGCCAACCAGCCAGACCAGCCAGACAGCAGACAGCAGACCAGCCAGCCAGACCAGCCAGCCAGACCAGCCAGCCGACCAGCCAAGCCAGACAGCCAGCCAGACCAGCCAGCCAGACCAGTCATCTATATCTCTATCTATCTCTATACTTATCTATCTATATATCTATCTCTATCCAGACCAGCCAGCCAGACCAGCCGACCAGCCAGCCAGACCAGCAGAGCCAGCCAGCCAGACCAGCCAGTCTATCTCATCTTATCTTATCTCTCTAGGATATATATATCTCAGCCAGACAGCCAGCCAACCAGCCAGCCAGACCAGCCAGCCAGACCAGCCCAGGCAGCCAGCCGACCGGCCTACAGACCACTTAGTTAATCACTCGCTGTTCATCACTCGTCGAGGGCGGCCCGCAGCGTCCCAGTTAGTTTATCGCTCAAGTGCACCGCACCCGTACATTATTACTTCTCTGGCGCGAGGAAACGGCTGCACTACTTTATGACGCAAGGGGTGTTTAGTCGGCCGTAAAATGAGCATCACGGGCGTCCGTCAAAACTAAATCAACGCTCGAGATCATCATAAAGTTCAACATCATCAACCAATGATGCTTCCAGCAGCGCATATTAGAAGGAGATCATCATCTTAATTCCATCATGATCAACAAATGAGACCTCCAGCCGCGCGTGGCAGTGGGTGGGGGAGTCTGGAGGGGTGGGGAGGGGAGGGTTGGTTACCTTGGTGCGGAGGAGCGGGAACCGGCGCTGACCTCCTGCGGGCCGCAGTGGTGCCGGTGGTGATGGTGCCGGTGCCGCCGACCCCGCGGTGATGACGAAGGAGACGTCTGAGTCTGAATGGTGGCCATCGAGCGGGACTTCTGCGCCTGCCAACAGACGAGTCACATGGTCAGACTATGGTCCCAGACTGCAGAGTAGCCCCAATGAGCGAGCTAGAACAGCAGTCCAATGCAGCCACAAACTGGCAAATCATCGCTTCCAATGGCTGAACAGAACGGTACACACGCACACACACCCCAAATCATGCTAAACCTATGCACATTTCCGCACGCGAGCTGCGTGCCGATCGGAGCGTGAAAGCTCGCAGCACGCGCGCCGTGACGGGACTGGCCACGCCCACCTGAATAAACAGACTACTTCAGAGCGGCGCACAGAACATCGACAGGCCGGCCCAACGGACGGTTATGTCACAACCAGGCTATTGTTTACACGTTAACGCGTCAGTCTAGACCGCGACCGCACCCGGGCTTGTCACAACATTTCAGTTCTATGCCGGGCCGCCTCCGACACCGCCGCCGCTGCTGCTGCAGAGGAGGATTTCCTTCTCCCTCTCCGCCCTGTGGTATAGCCAGGTCGGACAGGACAGGACAGCCCGTCCGACCGGCTGACGGACAGACCACCAGGTCACCTCTGGACGCCGCCCCCGCCTACCCCCGGCTGCCGCCCCCGCCCGGTCGCCGCCCCCGCCCGAGGCCGCCGCTGCCGTGAGTCAGCCGGCGCGATAGAGATGCGAGCGGCGGCGGCTGCCGCCTCTGGACGCCGCCCCCGCCCCCGCCCAGGGCCGACGCAGCCGTCGGCGTGAGTCAGTCAGCGGGAGAAAGATGCGAGTGGCCTCTGACTCAGCGCTGGAGGGCAGGCCGTTCCAGCTGTATCGGCCTCCAGGGACCCGGCCGAGGACGCCGAGCTGAAAAATGGACAGCTCCGAACACGAAGGCCTCTGGATCCATCCAGTTAAAGCAGCGCACGGCATTTGTCGAAAGACAATTTTCGAGAACCGCAGGTCGGAGGTCTTTCCATGCATAAATTCCTACCATGAGTTGTTCTTCGGGGTATGGATTACACACTTTCCGTGACAATGTGGCAAGTTTTCGTCATTTGTGTATCTCTAGTCGAGGTCACACAAGCCACAAAGTAGTTGTAGCAAAAACGATGCCTTCAGGCTGGTCGGACCACCCGTCGAGGGGCTGACAAAACACGACTTGTATCGATTTGCAGGCAGAGGGGACAATAGTTACAGTCTCCAAGTAAGGTCAGAACGGATCGGCAAAACACATCGCTGTCCGGAGACAGACATACAAGGCGGGCAGCAAGCCGGCCGGTTTTAACAAAGAATCGGATAACGACATACATGTTATTGCTGCCGTAGACCCTGACCTCGAGCATATGATCGCACAATATCTGCTTAATGACATAGTTATATTATTAGCTTGTTTATTGGAGCTGAAGGGCGCGATAACTACGTGGTCAATTTGCGCCCATTACAGGTAATTAGACTTACTGAGGCGAAAATATCACAGGGAAGTCGATGCTACGAATGAAGGAGAAAAGCCAGCCGGACGGGATCCATTGAAAACCATCACCAAGAAGATGGCGTGTGTGACAGAATTCGATCGATGACACAGCAGCTGACGGGACGACACAAGCAAGATGACACATAGCACAGACGGGCGTGCGCGCTGCTTTCTTCCGCTCTTCGACAGAAACTAGACAGAGGACAGAGGACGAAACTAGACAGAGGAGTGAGGCAAGACGGGGCAGAATCGGTCCGACTGACTAGGATGAACGAGGCGCCCCTGCTTCCTTCTGCAGTGCGACGGAGACAGGCCACAGACATCAGGGCGGGGCGGGGCTGCTCCTACTGCCAGTCAAGTGGACGGTACACAGCAGACAGAGCCGGCCAGGGCGGGCCGGGGCCGGGCGGAGCGCTGGGCTGGGCTGGGCGGAGCGGGGCCGGCCGGGGCGGGGCCGGTCAGGCGGGGCTGCGTCGCTCTCGGACGTACACAGCGACAGAGCCGGCAGTCCGGCCGGTCTCTCCGGTCTCGCAGCAGCAGACGTGGCGACACTGACACGTACCGTGCTATTCCTGGCGGCTGGGGTCATTGCCGCGTGTGGCGACCGTCGTCCTGCCCGCCTCCGTGTTCCTGCTTCAGCGTTCTGACGGCACACACAGACAGACAGAACAATGTCAGCAGGCTCAGTGGCAGGACGATGAGGGTGACGCACGTGATGTAACTGTATTCACACGGGTATGCAATTATAATGTATTCGTAGGAACAGGGTTTTAGGATTGCTTTGAGAGGAAAATTCCGCCTAAAAAGACCAGATGATGCACTCGGCGGTCAGTTTAGCCAAAACTCACTCATCGGAATCAGCTGTTAGAAATAACAATATTTTCCTAGCCGGCTTTTTTCATCGACATGCTAATGTTAGCTTTAGTAATATCATAAGGTTATAGCTCTATACACAGACCACTATATATAGTGGTCTATATATATATATATATATAGTGGTCTGTGTTCTATACAAAACATATTAATTTAGGTAGTGGAAAATTCACAATAAAACTGGGAAAAGAGTGGACAAATATTACTCACAGGGTATCATTTCACATCAAAATTTTGCAATCATAGGACACTACGTAGGAATACACGTTACACGTGATGATGGTGAAATGGGTTTAGAAACGACGCAAATGCGCTCTTACACGAGTGACGCACATCACATGTCCATAAATACACACAGACAAGATCAAATGACGCAAACCTGGACACGTCGTGCGACTCCACTGTCACTGTCATTGCAGTGGAGTAAATACTACATTCAGCGCACCCTACACATTACACGGTGCCATACAGCTCACACATATACGCAGCACATACAGCTCCGCACACGTGCCGGATCGGTCGGTCGCGGGGCGTGCTGCTTAGCACACATATTACTCGGCACATTATGTAGATTGCTGGACAGCGCTGGTGGCTCGTCTGCATTCGGCCAATGATGGATGAACCACGCAGTAGACGGGTGACCGGGCGCCGCCCACGTCTGCAGTGCAGGGGGGGGGGGGGCAGCTGGACGGGCTGGCTAGACCATCACCGACACCACCACCCAGCGGCCGGGGCTGCTGGGGCGCCTGGTCAGCAGTGCAGGCTCCTGCTGCTGCTGCTGCTGCTGCTGCTGCTGTTGTCCACAGCCGCGCCAGCCTCGCGTCATTACAGCAGGCGTCGTCACTCGTCAGACCACGGTCCCAGGCAGGGCAGGGCGGGTGGCACGCCTCCGCCACAGGCATAGTCGGCACAGCACGACACACGGGGCGGTACAGACAGGGCCTCTGAGAGGCGCCACACGCTGCACGCTGCCGCCTCTGAGAGGCACCGCACGCTGCACGCTGCCGCCTGGGTATACTGCCAGCTCCTGGGCGGTCTACGCCCCGGCCGGCGACGGAGGGAGGCGGAGGGCGGCAGCGACTCACACTGCGACCGGTTTGAGATCGCAGTTCTCGAGGCAGGGGCCCCGGAACGAAACTGCCGTGTGGGAAATGTCCTCCGTTCCGTCACAGGCCGGCTCTTGACAGGACACCGGCGTGAGAGATGAGATGGCTGTAACGGTACCGACTGCCCGACGAACAGCCCATCGAATACTGTCTAACGGCAGTGACCGTGATGCGCCAGTTTCGGGCTGACCTCAGGCCTCTCATCAACTCCTCCCTCGACCCTCACAACAGAATACGCCGCGCCCCGCCGCGCCGGGCGGGTGGGCCAGGGCCGGGGCGGGGCGGGCCAGGGTGGTGGCGGGGGCGGGGGCGGCGGCAGGAGGGGCGCTGGCGCTGGCGGTGACGGGGCGGGGGCGGCCCGATACGAGCCGTCGTGACTCGGGAGGTCGTTAGAGGGGCCCTGGGCGGCCGGCCGGCCGGCGGACCCGGCGGACCCGGCGGACCGACCGCCGCCAGGAAATCGATGGGTGTCGAGACCGACCGCCGCGGGGCAGTCGGCGCCGACGACGACACCCCTCACACGCGACAACCGGCGGCAATCGACGACACGCGACGACACGCGACTCCAGCGGGGCTGAACCCGACCACACGGTATCAGAAGGTCGATGGCACTCAGCGGAACCGAACAATTGCTGACTAATGATTGATAATATGCAGAACGCGCGCCAGACACGCCTTATCGACATCATCGGAGAATCACTAGGTGCGGACTTCCAATCAGCTCACTGCTTAGCACAACATTAAGATCCAGAGATAAACCTTCTCCGCGCCATAATTGCTGCCATTTCATCGCTTTAAGATCGTCATGAGCGCACACCAGCCAGGGGCGTGGCCGTCGCGCCGTTAGTCGGCGCGAGGCCGCCTCGATCCGAGCCGGGAGGTCGGCCAATAGCTCAGATATAACAAGGTATTGGACCGGCGATCGATCAGCCCCATCAGAACAGCGCTATTGTTCAGCCATTGTCGGCTGTCGAATATCTGCCCGACGTCCGGATCGCCGGCCATTCAGCCGGATGATCACCATACGAACCGCCACAATGGTGTAGCGGTCAGTCATAAAGGCCCCGGGCGGGATATGAGGCCCCGGGCGGGATATGAGGCCCCGGGCGGGATATGAGGCCCCGGGCGGGATATGAGGCCCCGGGCGGGATATGAGGCACGGAACATGAGGTGTGGTGTAGGAGGAAAGAGACGACGGCGAACGGAAATAGACTGATCACACCAGCTGGCGTTCTCGGAGAGGAAGCGAGCCTGATCGCCGTGCCATGCTGTTGGTATCTGTTGAGGTATTTCGTGACGATTCCTAAATTTACGGGTGACACATTCGGAAGGCGGATGTTTTAAGCCTCAGTGATCTAATGATTCATTCTCCGTATTTGTCACTACGTGATTCACCACACCTTATCGTAATGTCTCCTATTCCACAACCAACTTCCTGGCTCCATTGTTGGCGTATGTCCACGTAAGGAATACTTCAACTGGAAACAATCGCCTACTTTCCTCCACGGTATTGGATAACCACAATTCTTGCGACGTAGCCCGACACGTAACAAACGGAAAACATTCGCGTCCTCAGCCCTCACTAACAAACTAATAACTCAGGGAGAGGCCTCAGTATGATCAATCACAGCTGGGCCTCCTCCCCTGGCGTCTGCCGCCGGCCACAGGGAGGGAGGCTCGAAGCCGCCGACAGCAGTGTGTGGCGGTAATACCGACACACCAGCTGTCGGCGCTGCACACCACTACCCGGGGGTCAATACCGCCTCAGACGACCCGCGGGTCCGCCATGGGCCTGCCGAGGGCCCAGCAGGACCCACCGAGGGTCCAGCTATGACCGCCGAGGGCCCAGCAGGACCCGCCGAGGGCCCAGCAGGACCCGCCGAGGGACCTGCAAGACTCGCCGAGGGACCTGCATGTCCGGCCAAGGGCCCCGCAGTACCCGCCGAAATCCCCGCGGCCTGCAGGACCCACCAAGCGCCCCCGCAGGACCCGCCGTGGGCCCTGCGGCCCGCAGGACTCGCCGAGGAACCCGCAGGACCCGCCCGCTATCACCGCCGCCTCTGATGTGTGTCATCGCCGGCCGGCGACCTCTTCTGATCATGTTATCTACCTTATCTCCTACACCGCCACCGCCCCTCCAGCGCCGCTGCAGCCGACCACAGCGTCCAATCGGAACTCAGCTGCCCATGCCTCGGAGGGTAAACAGTGACCTAACGCATCAGCCGCGCGTCGTGCGCTGCGCACCAGACGATCGTCGAATCCGCATCGGCACTGCCTCGCTGCGAAGAACACTCAGCTCCAGTCGTGCAGCGTGAAATGACCGCTGCAGAGCTGGCCTCAAGCAGCGGTGGCTATCGATCATGTCACCGTGTCTCCATTCAGACAAACATCAACACGAATATCCGAGATGAATTGCATTAGCCCTGCATTCATACACACCACAGCACCGCAGCGCCAATCACGGGCAAACAATGGCGTCCCAATGAAAACACTCGCGTCGTCCAGAGCGCTGCAGAGTGCTTCGGTCAGGGGCGAGTGCAAAGTGCCGCGGTCAGGGGCGAGTGAGCAGCCAGGCAGCCGTGATGCGGCGCCGTCAGGTCCGCGGGCGGGACATAGCGTCTGTTCCAGTCGCACTTCTAACCTCCTCAAAGTTGCTCCCACTTGGTCCAGTCGTATTCTTTAACACAGAGCAGTTGCAGTTGGAGCAACTTAGAGGAGAAAAGAGGCGCGAATGGAACAGGCCCGAAGCCAGAGCAGATAGAGCCTGAGGTTACCGTCCCGTTCGGATCCGTCACGTCCCGTTCGGATCCGTCACACAGCAGTGACGTGTCCGAGAGCCCGACCACCGCCATCTCCAACATCAGGACACCCAATCAGCGTCCGATTCAGCCGATTCAGCAGTCGCGCCGGGGGCTCTCAGCTATCGCCGTGATAACACATCATCGAGACTGGGAACCATTGCACTGCTGCTGAGTGAAGGCGCCGCCGGCGACCGACCGACGGTCCACGCAGCGGCAGCGGCAGCGGCAGCAGCAGCAGCGGCGGCAGTGTGTCGGTCGAGTAACGCCAGCCTACAGACGCCGGCTGGCCGTACAGCCAGGCCACAGAGGCCGGAAGAGCCGCCGGCACCGCCATCGGCCACCACCGGCGTGAAAGGCGCGAGCTACTAACCGCACTGGGAAGCAGAGACCGCAGTCACCAGCATTGCGCCACCGTGTCCCAGATCACCGGGACCACTACACAAGGCTGACATTTCAGTGAGCTCTCAGACCGCCGCCGTGCCCCAGACCCAGACCTGAAGCCATGCTGCCGACAGCTCCGCTCGGCTCTCCTGACTCAGGGTCAGAGTCAGTAGAGCTGCGGCGGCGCGGCGGCGGCGGCAGTGATCTGTGTGGGCGGGTGCGGCGCCTGGTGCGGGCGGGGGCGGCTGGGCCAATATGGGCGGGGCGGCCCCTGGGAGCACGTGTCGGCGGTGTGCTGCCGGTAGGTGAGCTGGCGAGGTGACCTCCGGACCACCAGAGGGCGATCAATACATGGGCCGCTGCAGCGGCCGCCGGCACCACACGGCAACACACTGCAGTCATGACAGGCCGCACGGCAGAGGGCTCACAGGGCGCGGCGGGCACCGCACCGCCACCACCAGCGGCTACACCCGGCAGACACAGTAGGCCATTCCCTTCCATACACCTGTGCCCCTCGGCGGGGTCATCATCCTGCGTGCCGATTATCATCAAGTTCAGTTGGTATGCACCTGTTTCCCCCATTCGCCGTTCCGAGCCAGCTGCTTCTCGCCGCCACCTGTTCGCTGGCACCGTTTCAGTTCAGCGCGGGTCTGTACGACTCCCGACCGAACGCATAGGCACACATCAAATATAAGGGAGAATAGTCAGCAATCAGCAGTGCGTATATAACCGACGGTCGCAGTTCAGCTCAAAAGACGTAAGTGACCGACATGCGCCCACACTGTCCAATCCCTTTAAAGGGAGTGTGCCTACTCACATTGGTCATGTGGAGTTGTTGACACTAGTCTTAGAACATATTTTCTCTGAAATTAGCCATGTAACTTCATTTTCCCAGAATCACTTTGGTTGCTGAGATGATTCCAAATCGCCAATCAATTTCTCGGCAGAAGATTTAATTTACAAGAGTCCAGAGACTTTTCGCACCATAGAAGCATTGCTCTTAAATTACAACGCTAGGAATATGGTTAGCTCTGGCCATGTGCGCCATTTATATCGGTAACATCTTGTTCTCGCTTATAGTGACGATCGTTTTTGAGTTTGAACAAAAAAATGCAAAACAAATATAAGTAAAATTCAACTAACAGGGGCTCCAGACGTGAATTTATCGTAACCAATAATCGAAAGCCAATAGCTCTTACCGTAATAAAAATATATTTGACATTTCAAAAGAGTAGGCACACTCCCTTTAAGCGTCGGCGGGCGTTTGTCGGCGGCTTGTGCCTGAATGGACTTCCGCTCGTGTCGGGCCGCTCAATATCTCTCTCCTCAGAGCCTCAGAGCCACGCCCCGCTCCTGCCCCGACTCCGAGCCAGGGGCGGCAGTCCAAGGTCGGCCAAGGTCAGTCAAGGTCAGCCACGGTCAGCCAGTCAGCCAAGGTCGGCCAAGGTCAGTCAAGGTCGGCCAAGGTCAGCCAAGGTCGGTCACGGTCGGCCAGTCAGCCAAGGTCGGTCGGTCGGTCGGTCGGTCGGTCGGTCGGTCGGTCGGTCGGTCGGTCGGTCGGTCGCTCAATCGGTCGCTCGGTAGGTTGGTCGTGCTACTGCAGCATCCAGCAGTCCCACCGACAGCGATAGCCTCATATGGGGCGCCATATAGCCTCAGCAGTGGGGGCGACTTATAACCCCAAACCAGTCACCACCACCACCACCACCAGTCCGGCAGAGGGCAGCGCGACCGGACGCACAGCATCAAGCCCACTGTACCAGCCCATCATCTCGGCCGCGCGTCAGCGGTGCAGGTGCACAGACCGTCCAGGAGCAGGTGAGAACCATCTGCCGTCTGCCGTCTCACACGCGCCGCTGCCGGAAGCCGGCCGCGCAGCCGTCGTCACCTCCCGGCTCCCACGGGAGGCGGTCACTCGGTCAGCACTGACGGTCCGCCCAGCCGCCCGGCAGCTGAGTGAAGCCCTATCTCGCTCAGCTCTGCTTACGTCTGCGGCGGCGCTTCAGATCCGCCGCGGCTCTCCTTCAGATCCGCCACGCCGCAGCTTCAGATCCGCCGCGGCTCTCCTTCAGATCCGCCACGCCGCAGCTTCAGATCCGCCGCGGCTCTCCTTCAGATCCGCCGCGCCGCTCCTCAGGAACAGAGCGCGCCACATGTGTGGCGGCGCGCGGAGACGTGTCGGAGTGTCGGAGTGTCGGGCGGTGGAGGTGCCGCGGGCCGATCACCTCACACCCGTGTACTCCGTGTCGACGATAGGCTGATTACGCCGACAGTGGCTATCGATGGTGGTGGCGCTAACGCTACGAACATTGTGTTTTATTGGTATCTAACTACAACGCCACCCATGAACACGACACACACCCGCAAAGATGTCCTGCCCGCGCGTGGTAACAGCCTGGTGAGCCGTGGGTGAACCTACCACATCAGTGTCTCGTCCGGAGTCATATGCGCTTGGTGCACCCATTTTTTTTACCCACGTGGGTGTCCACCGGCACCGCTCTTGATCTGGTATACAGGTGGCTCTAAACTGGATTTCGTCCGCATGCATGATGTATGGAGCAGCTGGCATTTCGCCGGTCACCGAGCGGCTCCTCAGTCACTGAACAGGCTCATCAGTCACTGAACAGGCTCCCCAGTCACTGAACATGCTCCTCAGTCACTGAACAGGCTCCTCAGTCACTGAACAGGCTCCTCAGTCACTGAACAGGCTCCCTCTTCAGTCACTGAACACGGGCTCCTTCTCAGTCACTGAAACAGGTCCTCAGTCACTGAAACAGGGCTCCTCAGTCACTGAACAGGCTGCCCCAGTGCACTGAACAGGCGACCTCAGTCACTGAACGGACTCCTCAGTCAACTGAACAGGCTCCTTCAGTCACTGAACAGGCTCCTCTCAGTCACTGAACAGGCTCCTCTCAGTCACTGAACAGGCTCCTCAGTCTCCGAACAGGCTCCTCAGTCACTGAACAGGATGCTCAGCCACTGAGTTACAGTGGACAGAAAAGCAGACACCGACACGGCGCACAGGACTTGAGCCGCCACGACGAGGCCCTGCTGTGTCTGTCCTGGGAGGACTGTGTGAATAGGGGCTGTGGTACGGCGCTCAGTGGTGCCGGTATGTCTGTCAGGAAGACGTCAATCTCTTGAGCCCATCGACGCTCGCCCTCCCTCGTCCATCCCCAAAATCCCTCACCCTTCCTCCGGAGTACATCCTCCGTAACCCTCTCCCTCCCTCGAGAGTCCCGTCTCCAGAGCCCTCTCCCGTCTGTGGAGGAGGTGACAAACAGGATTATACGGCTGCCGACTGCCCCGCGGCGGAGAGAGGAGGGACGGAGGCTCTGACGGCTGACGGACCGGCGTGACAGACAGCGGCTGACGGACCGGAATGACACAGGCGGGACAGCGGCCGATTGATCGCTGATCCCTCACAGGGCCGGGGCGACAGTCTGCCGAGCGGCCGGACTGACGATCCGAGGGCGGCGGATAGCGACCGACCGAAGGCGCCGCCGCCCAGACAGTCTGAAGGCGCCGCCGCCAGACAGTCTGAAGGCGCCGCCGCCCAGACAGTCAATAGAGCATCCCTCACAGGGCAGGGGCGACAGTCTGCTGAGCGGCCGGACTGACGATCCGATCCGAGGACGGTCCGATCGGTCCGATGGCGGCGGATAGCGATATTCTCACGCACACGTGAGCGAGTCGGCTACTTTATCTACCGCCGCTCCCCGACGAACTACTCCGCATCTTAAAGAGATGCCTAGACAGAATTGCTCCAGCGCCCACTTAACACAACTCACTATCATGAGCGAGACCCGACCAATCTCTAGCGATCACTAGCCCTTGATGGGATCCGTCGTCCCAAGGTCTAGTTTTATCTCTCGCCCACTACAAGAGAACGACAATAACATCATACCACCCCTGTGTGCACGAGAGCCCAGCGAGCGCTCGAGAACATACATTAAGCCGCATCCACAGGCACACGCCATCATCTCACTGTATGTAAGGTCTCCGCACCACACTAAACATACATGGGAGCGAGCAGAATTGCAATACGAGGTCAAAAGTACCACTATATAAATGTCACCGTGTGAATCACTGCAGTGTGTGTGTCGTCAGAAGTACTTTACCATACTCGGTGACACCAACAATTTTATATTAATGAACTTGACAGTTCTTTCATACACTCGACTGTACATCCCGTAGAATCGTCATACCTCCTGACACACATATAGTGGCGCTCGATACAACAGCAAACTTGTGCCAATCACACCGTGAAGGCTATAGTAAAGGAGATACACAGAGAGAATGGAGTGCGATCTACAACAGACTTCGTTATAGTACGTAACTGTCGTCTGTAGACCGCGGACCAGCGCTCAAGGAATGCCAGGCATGGTACCAGAGACCCACAGCAGTTCCATAACAGCCCCGACCCGCTGTCGTCGCGCAGCGTGTCTCGTGCCCGTGAAGACGCAGCCAGCGGGGTCCCGAGCGCGGTGAGACTCAAGGTCTGGGTGCTGAAACACGACTGTATGCGATGAGCCAGTGAACGTGTCGACACTCGAGCGAATAGGATGCTGTCGGATGCTGCAGCGCTCGGGTGGTCCTACACTGAGTGAGCCGGGCGTGCAGCGCATTTGCGCCGGGACAATGCGCGACTCAGTTCGGGCTCCAGAGACGTACGCATGCGCTGCGGCCGGCTAACCTCTTAGTCGTCCGCTGGGCGATACGCTCGACAGCGAGACGTCCAAGGTCAACAAGAGGGCGAACTCGGTCGGTCTCCAAGTCGTAGTATATCCGTGGTGGAACAGCTCCCTTAACGTCCTTAGCGATTGTGTACGGGGACTCTCACTTCATGGAACTGAAAGAACAAGCAGCACTAGTCGGGCTGAGGTGCGCAGGATCGTTATTTGCGCAAACACGCGGGACCCAATTACGGTACCCTTCCAGCCACGGCATGCTCTCGAGGGTGACTTACAGAGTACAACCACACGAACACAAGCCACTGGGCTCGCACCTCGCAATCCTCCCACGCCTCTACGTGTGAGATCCCAGAACGCCGCGCTCTCTCTCTGAAGGGTCCGACCGCCGTCCATGTCAATCACGCGCGGCTGTGCTGACCTGTGTCCCGGCTGCACTCACAAGTCCAGTGACCTGCTGCGGCCGTCTCCCCTGAACGCTTGTCCGGTCCACATGCTGTTCCTCACGGAAGCGTGGTGCAAGCCCCGCAGTCCCGAGGGGATAGGAGGAACGGCTGCGGTTACTCACAGCCGGCGGATATCGTGTAACCTCCCAATCACACACAACACCCGAGCCAATCCGATCTGGAGTCACTCCGTGCCACACAAGCGTCCTGGCCCCGCCCGGGCCGCGCCGAGTCGGAGGCCTCGTTCAGGACGCGCAGGGCGCGGTCCCCGGCTACTTGCAGCATATACACTCCACGGCAGCGGCGGCGGACGCCCGCCCGCCGGCCGCCGCCCGGCGCTGGCTCCCGCGCGCTGCTGTGTACTCACCGGCCCGCAATCACATAGCCGCTCGCACTCCGCCCCAGCCCGCCGCGCGGGAGCCCCCTCACGTCCCGCATCCGCGTGCCTCGTGTGGGATGCCGGTTGCTGCGCCCACGGACGCCGGCGCCCCTACGCGATGGCGCGGAGCCAGGGAGCACACGCCGACTCCGGTGCGGTGCAGCTGCCGGTCCGAGGCACGGGAGGCTGTATATTTCGCGCGGCGGGTGCGACGTGGCGCATTAGAGCGCCCGCGAGTGCGGAACCCGCTGTGAGCAGCATGCATGGTGAGCGTGGTGGCACCGGCGGCTCGGCGCGCGCGGCAGCGCGTGGACGGCGTGCCGGTCCGCCCGTGCACTACTGGCGAGCGCCTTGGCTGCGCGGGTGGTCGCGGCCTCGACGGGCACGGGCGGCAGCCAGCTCCGGGTGCGGCTTCTCCCGCAGAGCGCACGGCGCATGCTATGGGTGGCGAGACCGACGTGTCTCTCGGTAAAGGACAGATGACACTCGTGCCAGTCGCGTGCTCTGCCCTCGCGGCAGCCGAGCGGTAGGGCGACGTCGTCGCTGGCGGCAGATGGCGGCAGAAGCTCGCGAGAGTGGTCAGCCTCCCCGAGATCGCCACGTGAATCTCGCCGAGTCGGGTCCGAGCCTCGGCTACTTCCTGCGAGTCGGCAGTCGGCGAATGAATCGAGCGTCTCGGCGGCGTACGTCGGCCGAGGCAGCGTGCGCCGGGCAGGGTCGGCGGTCGGGCTAGTCGGGCACGGCTCCGCTCAGACTCCCGATGGTCTGAAGGCGGTCCAGCCGGCGGGCGCGTCAGCGCGGTTCGACACGGTGCGAGCAGGCTCACGGTCACGGTCAGGCCGTCAGCGGGTCAGCGGTCCGCGTCACCGGCTCCTCATGCTGTCCAGCGTCAGCGGGTCTAGCGGGTCAGATACAGCGGGTCTATCGGCCGCTGGTAAACCAAGCTCGGTCGAGGCTCACGTGTTGAGCTGGCACAAGAGTCTCAGCTCTGCATCCTAGCTTCAGCGGCACTCATCACACCCGTAAGCAGTGACAGGGCAGCCTCACCACCAGGCGGCAGCCCGCACAGCGCAACATCTGTATGCTCGTGTGAGTCGAGCCGCTGTGCCTTTAACAAACAATCGACCGCGTAAGGGGTCGTACAAAGCTAACCCTCTCGAACCCACTAAAAAGACCCGAGTTTATCACACAGAGAGCGAGACAGAGACTACTGCATCGCGGCTGCACCCCACCAGCGCCACCCGGACCACCTCCGGCGGCACCCACGCGCTTCTTCCCGCACGCCATCTGCATTCAGCGCGGAGCTGCGCCGTCACTGCAGAACCCCGAAACGCTCTCAGAACGCCTCCGCGCCGCCGCGGCCGTGCAACACATGCATGCATGCATAGTGCATACACAGCCGGCGTCCGCGCGGCCGTGCCGCATGGCCGCTGACCACTGACCGCCGCTCCGCCCCGCATGGCAACGCCCGTGCCCCGCTCAGGGCTGCGGCGGCGGCGGCGCGGCGGCGGCGGGCGCGGCGGGCCGGCGGCGCGGCGGCGGCGGCGTCGGGCGGCGGCTGGTTAGCATCGCGGCCGGGAGTCTCAGCCTGCGTGCGAACTGAGAGACAATCTGATGTGATGCGGACCTCGGCCTCTGATACGCCGCCGTCTCCCGTCGGTCCGACAGTGGGCCGACCCGGGCCGCCAGACAGCCTGGTGCCGCTGCCAGTCCCGGACCGGTGGCTGCCGGTTCGACAGCGGGCTCGTGACTGCCCGACCGAGGCAGCGATGCACTTATGCAGCGTCCCGGCCTGTCCTTGAGCGGACCCGCTGCCCCGCTCAGCGGACCCGCTGAACGGCTCAGCGGCGGGCTCTGATGCGAGGCTGGGCAGCTGGCATTCCTTGAAGCGCTGGGTCCGGCTACAGAGAAGTACGTAAACGAGTCTGTTGCCATCATTCTGTTTATTTTAATAACTTCGGCATGCAGTTTCCGTCGCACAGCTGTGCAGGGATCTAGCATGTGCTACAGGGCGTGTATGAAGAAACTGTCCAGTCAATTAATAAAAATGTTGTCAACATGTCAGCTTGACAGACACACCTGGCATACAGCGACATTAGTACTTAACATATCATCCTCAGTTTAGTGGAAAACCACAGAATGGTGTCGGAGCGGCTTATAGCCACCCGCTTGTCAACGAGATCTCTGGAGATAAAACATAACCTTTGGAAGAGACAAGCGGAGTAAATTGCACCCCAAGATAGCAGCATTAAGCTGGCATATGTTACCAACTTTAATGGCATGTCAGGGAAACGGAAAAGCCACCAGTGTCTGACATTCCATTCCTGATCTGCCATCCCAAGAGTGTAATGGTCATTAACAAACTTCACGAAGTTCTCAACATATCCTGATGAGCTGAGCGACTCTCGAGCTCGCCCTGATCCACAGACTCCAGAGACCAGTCCTGATGCCATCACCCACCGCCTTGTCTCTGGCGGCTTCGTCACTTACGCCATGACCGTCACGGCGAGCGGCTGCAGCCTTGACCGGCTGGGTTAAGCATCATGTAGAGAGATGACGAGGATGGATGGTTCCACGCCAGACCACCAGACCACCAGACCACCCGGCCACCCGGCCACCCCAGCCACCAACAGAACCAGCGAGATAGGATATGGGGCCGCCGACTCCGACCCTTCACGCCAAGTGTGACACGCACGGACAAGAGATCGCACGATGCCTCAAACTTTCCGCCCGTGATGACCCCCCCCCCTAAAAGAGCCGCCCCCCCCCTTGAAGTGGCCCTTCCCGGCTCACGCTGGGGCCGAGATAGCGTAACAACTGATATGATAGTGCCTGTGTTGTTTTACCGTACGCACAGCTCGTGTGCTATCCAAGAAACGCAAACAAAGCTGAAGGGCTGGCGTTCGGTTTCGGCATGTTCCGACCCCCGACATCAGGTGAGTGTTTCGTACAAGTGTGTGTGAGTGTGTGCAGTCGACTGAGACCTGAGATGTTACTACGATCCAGCGTGGTCGCGGCCATGCCTATCCGATGAACAAATCGGCTAATGTGCTCAACGACCACATAATATCGCCATCTAGTGTTTTTACCCAAAGACACGAGTAACTTACCCAAGAACCAAGACACTGGACCGAACTCTGTGCATTTGCTAACATCTGCCATTATATCTGCAAGGCTTGACACGCCCCAGTGACGGTGTGTATGGGAATGTCCGCTCAGCACCGCCTATTAACGACAGAGTGGTTGTGTAATTGGCGGTGCCGAGTTACGCCCAGTGAGCGTGACACATGCCCGGCGGCAGCGCGACGCAGCGGAGCCGCACTCGTCCAAACGACGCGACGAATCGCGCCCACTGCTGCGGCTGTCCGCCCTGGTGGCCCGTCTGTTACAGAACCAACAGAGCTGGCGTGGCGTGGCCAAGTAGAACCAAAAGAGCTGGGTGGCCTGTCTGCTACAGAACCAGCAGAGCTGGGGTGGCCCGTCTGCTACAGAACCAACAGAGCTGGGGTGGCTCCGTCTGCTACAGAACCAACAGAGGTGGGGTGGCCGTCTGCTAGAAACAAGGAGAGCTAGGGTGGCCGTCTGCTACAGAACCAAACAGGCTGGGGTAGCCCGCCTGCTACAGAACCAACAGAGCTGGGTGGCCCGTCTGCTTCAGAACCCAGCAGAGCTGGGGTGGCCCGTCTGCTACAGAACCAGCAGAGCTGGGGTGGCTGTCTGCTACAGACCAACAGAGTTGGGTGGCCCGTCTGCTACAGATAACCCAGAGCTGGAGTGGCCCGTTGCTACACAGACACAGGTGGGGTGGCCCGTCTGCTACAGAACGCAGTCAGAGCTTGGGGTGGCGCCGTCTGCTTACAGACCAGCAGAGCTGGGGTGGCCCGTCTGCTACAGACCAGCAGAGCTGGGGTGGCCCGTCTGGTTACAAGAACCAACAGAGCTGGGTGGCCCGTCTGTTACAGAACAACAGAGGCTGGGGTGGCCGTCTGCTACAGAACCAACAGAGCTGGGGTGGCCCGTCTGCTAAGAACCAACAGAGCTGGGGTGGCCCGGTCTGCTGTACAAGAACCAACAGAGCTGGGGTGGGCCCGTCTGCTACAGGAAACCAGCAGTAGCTGGGGTGGGCCGTCTGCTACAGAACCAGCAGAGCTGGGGTGGCCCGTCTGCTAAGAACCAGCAGAGCACTGGGGGTGGACCGTCTGCTAGCAGAGACGCAGCAGAGCTGGGGTGAGGCCGCTGCTACAAGAACCGCAGAACGCTGGGTGGCCCGTCTGCTTAGCAGAACCAGAACAAGAGCTGGGGTGGCCCGGTCTGCTTACAGATTATCCACAGAGCTGGGGTGGCCGTCTGCTTACAGACAGCAGAGTCTGGGGTGGCCACGTCTGCTAACAGAACCAACATGAGCTGGGTGGCCGCCGTCTGCTAGCAGAACCAGCAAGAGCTGGGTGGCTCCTGTTCTTGACAGAACCACGCCAGAGCGGGGTGGCCCGTCTGCCTACAGAACCAGCAGATGTCTGGCGGTGGCCCGTCTGCCTACAAGAACCAACAGAGCTGTGTGGCTGGCCGTCTGTACAGAACTCCAGTCAGAGAGTCTGGGTTGCCCGTCTGCTCCAGAACAGCAGAGACGGAGCCTGAAACACACCGGTTACAGGCGCTGGTCAACAGTCTGCTACAGAACAGCAGAGACGGAGCCTGAAACACACCGGTTACAGGCGCTGGTCAACAGTCTGCTCCAGAACAGCAGAGCTGCGGGTGGCCCGTGGTGCTTACAAGACAGAAGATCTGGGGTGGCCCGTAGCTACAGAACCACAGAGCTGGGGGCCCGTCTGACTACAGTAAGCCAGCGAAGTAGGGTGCGCCCGTTCTAGCTACAGAACGCAGCAGAGATGGGTGGCCGTCTGCTAGCAGAACAGCAGAGATGGGGTTGGTCCCGTCTGCTACAGAACCAGCAGAGCTGGGGTGGCCCGTCTGCTACAGAACCAACAGAGCTGGGGTGGCCCGCCTGCTACAGAACCAGCAGAGCTGGGGTGGCCCGTCTGCTACAGAACCAACAGAGCTGGGGTGGCCCGTCCCTGCTACAGAACCACAGAGCTGGGGTAGCGCGTCTGCTACAGAACCAACAGAGCTGGGGGTGGCCGTCTGCTACAGAACCAGCAGAGCTGGGGTGGCCCGTCTGCTACAGAACCAGCAGAGCTGGCAGACTCACGGGACTGCCTCTCGCCATGACGAGGGCAGCAGCTCCTTCCCCAGGGCCAGTCCGTATGCTCCCAACAAGGGACAGACCACTGCCGACCTAACGACACGTCTGTATCACCGTGGGCGACACGAGATAATACCGGGCGGTCCCCGGGTACACCACCGAATCCCCAATCAGCATCAGCTCATCCTGCCACTATTACAGGCAGTGCTGCTGCCAATAATGACTTCCGTATCATCACCGGGGGCTCCCCGGGTACGCGCCGGAACGGGACGGCATCTCCCAGACTCTCCCCACACTACTCAGCGCCCCCTGCAGTCTCTCACCTGCAGCTTGGCCAGCGGGATGATGTCGCAGTTGGTCGGCTTGTGCCACACGGTCTTCTGGCTGGCGGCGTTGTAGTAGTAGAAGCGGGACGTGCTCTGGTCGAGCAGCTCCCACCACTGATTGTCGCTCGTCCTCTTCCTGCGGCGGCCACCACACACAGTCAGTTAACAGACGACAGACGATAGACGATAGACGACATACAGCAGACGACAGACGACAGACGACAGACGACAGACGACAGACGATAGACCGATAGACGATAGACGATAATACAACAGAACAACAGACAACAGACAAAAGACAGACAGACAACAGGACAGACAGAGCAACAGGCGACAGAACCGAAGACGACAAGACGACAGACGACAGACAGCAGACAGCAGACAGCAGACAAGGCAGACAGTAGACAGTAGACAGACAGTCAACAGTCAAGCAGTCAGACAGTCAGGCAGACAGCAGTCAAGCAGACAGCAGACAGCAGACAGCAGACAGCAGACCAGCAGACCAGGCAGAACAGCAATGACAGGCAGACAGCAGACAGCAGACAGCTAGACAGCAGACAGCAGAACAATAAAAGGCAAATAGAAGCAGACACAGGCAATTAGAACAGCAGACACCAGACGCAAGACCAGCAGACAGCAGAAGCAGACAGCAGACAGCAGACAGCACGACAGCAGATCAGCAGACAGACGTTCGTCAGTCGAGCAAGTCAGCAGTCAGCAGTCAGCAGTCAGCAGTCAGCTCACGTCAAACAGTCAGCAGTCAGCAAGTCAGGCAGTCACAGCAGTCACAGCCAGTCAGCCAGTCCAGCCAGCTCAGCCAGTCAGCAGTCAGCAGTCAGCCGTCAACAGGCAGTCAACAGGCCAGTCCAATCACGCGCAGTCATACAGTCGGTAAAGTCAACAGTCCAACAGTCAACAGTCACAGTCAACAGTCAACAGTCACACAGTCAACAGTCCGACAGTCGACTGTCGACAGTTGACAGTCGGGACAGTCCGACAGACCACAGTCAACAATCGACAGTCAATGGTGACAGTCACAGTCGGCGGCCATCACACAGTGAGTCAACAGACAACAGTCAGCCAGACACAGGCGTAGGAACAAGGGGGAGGGGGAGGGGCATGGCCCCCTCACTTTTCGGTCATTTTTTGGGTCAAAATCGGCTATTTAACTTGAAGAGAAAAGTTTGTAATGGCGAAAGGTTCGCCAAGACGAGAATAGCCCAAATATGCAAATACATATTCCATTGCGGGGTTGGACTTCTCGTAAGACGAGACCAAAGTTTCACTGGCCCACCCACTTTTGACGTTCCTACGTCCCTGACCGGACCATCGGACATCATCGCGACACAGCGGACAAAAGGACGGTGTGTATGACGATCGATTAACACTGGAGAACCGGTCTCCAAGATAGCTGATCTGGTCCGTCCGCCCTGACCGACGGCATCATACGTCATCAGCAGCGGACGGATCTGCGGCAACGCTAAACAAAGCTGGTAATCAGCAGCTCATCAGGCTTTTATCCGACTTCCGCCGCGGCCGGCCGCACGGCACGGCCATGTACCCCGTGGCGTACTACCATAACGAGCGGTGAGCCCATTTGACAGCCGTTTGACAGCGCTCAGAACGCCTGGTATAAGCGTAACCGGTATGGACGGGCGGACACAGTGGAAAGCGGCATACGTACCGACTGACAACAGAACAGACTCGAGCTAGATGGCCGAAAGCCGATTTACAGCTTGTTAACAGCTCACAAGCCGCATCAAGCTTACAGAGTGAGAGTAGCGTAGAAAGTCGCCGACGTAGGGCCGCCACAAGCAGGAAACTATGAGATCACCACCGCGGATCGTGACATAACGAGGGTTCTACGCCGGCTTACCGCAAAGGTGACGAGGAATGACGCCAACATCGTGCCTCCGTTACTCATGCGCTCCGGGCGAGTGTAGGTTTGGCGTGAGTGCGGTGACTGTGCGGGGAGCGTGACAGGTGAACAATGTCCGGGGTGGGCAGCCAGAGAGGCACCGTTCGGCCGCCCCAGACCGCGCGTTTTACCTATACAAACAGAACGCTCCTGCCGCGCCCGGACCGGAGACACAAATAGAGGCGCCGCGGCGTGTGTGGGCGACGACCGACAGAGGACAGGGACTGGGGGGAGAGGAGGGAGGGAGGGAGGGAGGGAGGGAGCAGGGAGCCAGAGGATGCAGAGAGCAGAGAGCAGAAAGAGCAGAGAGCAGAGCATGAGAGAGAGAGCAGAGAGCAGAGAGCAGAGAGCAGAGAGCAGAGAGCAGAGAGCAGAGAGCAGAGAGCAGAGAGCAGTTAGGAGAAGAGAGCAGAGAGCAGTTAGGAGAAGAGAGGAGAGGAGTGAGGAGAAGAGAGGAGAGAAGTGAGGAGAGGGGAAACAAATACGTAACAGTAGATGGAACAGAAGTGCACAAGAGGGCGTCGACAGAGAAGAAAGGAGGCGGGAGAGCAGGCTGTGGCAGATGAGAAAGGAGGCGGGAGAGCAGGCTGTATGGAGCAGATGAAGATTAAGGAGGCGGGAGAGCAGGCTGTGGCAGAATGAGAAAGGAGGCGGGAGAGCAGGATGTGGCAGATGAGAAAGGAGGCGGGAGAGCAGGCTGTGGCAGATGAGAAAGGAGAGAGGGCACAGACGCCCTAATACCGACATAATGGCATACCACGTCTTGGCATACCGGCTCAGCTGGGACGGCAGGCGGAACGGGCGGGGCGGCGAGGGACGGGGCGGGGCGGCGAGGGGTGGAAGGGGTGGCGGATAATGGCGCGATCAATGGCCAGTACGGGCCGGTACCAGTCTCAGCGTCCGTGCAGCGGCGGCAACACACCGCGTCACGCCGTCACGTCACGTCACGCGGCAGTATGTCACGTCACGGCCGACTGCGGCGGGTTTCTCCAGCAGACGGTGGACGGCAGACGGCGACCGGACCGACAGGAGACAGCAGCTGTGCCGCCCGGCCCCGCTGTCGCCGAATACAGACCGCCGGCTACAGCGGACCGCCGGACACCATAGGCGGCGAAGCGGCACATCAGCAGCTGTAGAGTGCCGAGCAGTGTACTGAACACAGACTGAAGACTGAACACAGACACGGACTGAAGAGCAGAATGTAGAGACTGTACACGGACTGAAGAGCAGAAATGTACAGACCTGTACCCAGAATGAAAAAGAGCAGAATGTACTGCAGGTGCACGGCCGGCTACAACCCAGAGAAGCTGCCGACCGACTCACTCACTCACCTGCGGCGGCCCAGAGAAGCAAACCACATGACGGAGACCGTCGATCGGCGCCGACCACACCTGATCGAGCCACGACCTCCTCACACCTCACGACACACGCGGCGGCCGGACCCTCAATCAGACGCCGTGTGCCGACGGACAATAGCCCCGTCAGCCGGCCGCCGCTCACGGCACACGGTACCGCGCGGCGTGACAGCAGCAGCGCGCGGGGGCGGCGGCGGCGGGCACGCGGGCGGGCACGCGTCGCGTCGCACCTGAACTGCGTCTCGCAGCGCGTGCCGCGGTGTCGGCGCACACACACGCCGCTCGGCGCGCCCAGACGGAGCGACCAAACAAACGGCGCGGCAGTTTACGCCGTGGGCGCCGCTCCGCCGCCACCGACGGCGGCAGCGACGACACGCCGCGCGGCCGTCCCCGGTGCCGCCCAGCCCCTCCTCATCGGTAGCCGAGTGGCGGCGTCACTCCACATAATGGCGGCATTACGTGGCCGGCCGTATTCAGCGCCGGCTCAGCCGAGTGGCGCACACAATGGCTCTCTCCTGGCCGGTCTGGGCTCGGTCCCCGGCCGGTGCGCCCTCCCGGCCGGCGCGGCGCTGGAGTGCCATCTCTCGCCGCCGGCCAAGGCCGGGCGTCAGCGCCGCCGGCTCTGATCCCCGCTCAACATAAACAACACGGGGCATAGCTCTGCAGCGCGTCAGAGGAGTGCCCTCTCATCGGCGGCCGGTGGATAGATCACAGAGGCACCTCTCGGCTCTCCAAGGGGTGAAGGTCCGCGGACTGCCTCCGACCGCCCAACAACTGAAGCTGAACTCAACACAAACAACTGAATTCAACACAAACCGCTGCCGACCGCTGCCGACCACTGACGACCGCCACCGCCCTGCATAACGACAGCATCCATCCCCGCGGTCCGGCGATCCATCCCGCGGCCCGGCGCCGGAGCGGAGACAGCAGAGAGAGCGCAGACACGCAGTGTAGCGACTCGTCACAGCCGTCAGTCCTGTCAGCCGGCCCGCCTCCAGGTCAGTGAAGCCGTCGCTCAACCCATCAGTCAACGCCCGTGGCCGTCTCCACAAACAAGCGACGACGCCGGCGGGCGAGGTGCGTGCGTGTCGACCGCGTCGATTATGAATCAGACGACGCGCCGGGCGCCGCGCCAGCCGCGCCACACACGCAGCGGGTGACGTCAGAACGGCGCAGCAGCCGCAGCGGGCCGCAGCGGGCCGCGGCGCGGGGCTATAGCGGACACTTTTACGGCGAGGCGGGCGCCGGCACCTGGCCGTGGGCGGCCGCGCTGGCTCGCCACTCGAGAAGATACCGGTGCACGGCAATGAATCAAGTACAGCGAGCGGGCCGGACGGCCGGACGGCGCGCGGCGGCGGCGGAAGCCACATCTGGCCCGCCGGACCTCCATGCCCCCGCCCGGAACAGCTCCCCCGCCGCCTGAAACACATGAAACATCGCCACTGGGACGGGGCAGCGAGGAGAGTGACGACCCAGTGGCCGTTGGGGACAGAGCGGCCCCGCGGCGGAGAGGGGAACGGAGAGGCAGCGACAGGGGAGGATAGAGGTGGTGGTGGTCCACTGTCACTTGTCCTGCAGCTGTTCGCTCTGTGCCCGACTGGGGCCGACTGTTACGCAGTTCAGACAAACGAACAGCTGCAGCGCAGTGACGATGGCCGCCATACTGGCCGACGACTTCAAACGCTTCCTCTGAGCGTGCCCGGCCGTGTTCGACCGAGAATGAGCGATGAGCAACAACGACCAAACGGCGGCTATTCCTGACTGCACGAGCCGGCATTCCGCTCACTGCCGCCGGCCGGCGAGACTGCCGTGTCAGCGCCGGTGACACTCAGCTGCCTGAGGGCGTGTCAGACGAGTCACCGACGCTGACACTGGTATGTCGGCTGTGTCACCGTCGACACCAGGCTGTCTCGGTCTCTTAGATGTGTCGCAGCTCAGTCGTCACCCCGCGTCACACTGCATCACGCCGTGGCGCGCTGTCACACGCAGCGTCACGCAGCGTCATTCGGCTGGAGCGGGCCGCACCGTGACCGACACACGAGACGCGACCTGGCGCCGGCCGGACCCGCTCGCCCCGTCGAGCCGCATCATATGTTGGATATCGCATGACCGGATCGCCGCCTGGCACCAGCCGTATCGGTGTTCGCAGCCCTGAGCTGCGAGCGCTGAGCTGCGAGCTGCAGCGGCGGCATTAGAGTCATGACGAGCTGTCAGCCTACCGAGGTCATCAGAGCCGCGAGCGTTAGTCACCTGGCGGCAGCGGTGGAGTCAGGCCGCGGCACGTGACTATCCGGTTACACACGGCTGCTGCTGCTGCCGGCGGCCGCTTCCACCGACAGCCGCTGACCACCGACCCACCCACCCACGCACAGGGCGGGGCCGGACGGGGCGGGAGGGAGGGGGAGTCAGATCGGCCACACATCGGACACGCAGCTTGCGGTGGCACTGCGCGCGGGGTCGATGACTGATGGGAGGCCCGATGCCTCGTTAACCGGCAGCCAGCAGGCCCCAATCGGCCACAGCCACTGCCGACACCGACGCAGCTGCGCCGTCCTCACCCGGCCGATGACCTGGCCGACGATCGAGCTGACGATCGAGCTGACGATCGAGCTGACGATCGAGCTGACGACAGCATGGGCGTAGGGGCCCGATCATTTTTGAACCGGATCACTCGAACCGCACTGGGATTGCACTCGCACAGCCCTGGGATCGCGCTGGAACCGCACTAGGATCGCGCTCGATCCGCCCTGAGACGACCGTCCTAAGGCGGTGCTATTCCGTAGATAAAGTTCGCGCCCGAGGTCCGGACGACGCCATATAGCATACGCAGCTGCAGGATGATAAATCCTACATCATCATTATCATCATCAACTCCACGGCTTGGCACGGCGCAGCAGCGGCTTGGCGGAAAATCTCAGCGCGCTCAGCGGAGGGGGCGATTCCGAACACGAAACACGCATCAGCACTGGAAGTCGGCCCAGAGCGTCACCTGGCGTGATTCAGGTCAGCCTGGTAGCATAGCGTGACCTTGCACCTCAGCAGCCCTGGAAGAGGCGGGGACGACGCCCCAGCCCGGCCAGCAATCAGCCGAGAGTAGGGTCGGCTCGTGACGCACCACTGGGTCACGGACTCACGACCGCCGTACGATAGGTGTGCCGTTGGAGTTGTGTGTACGGGTGTCGGTGAGTTGTGACCACCGGGTCACTGTTAGGCCAACAGCGTTAGTACAGAGACTTCACGGGACGAAGGCCCGCACGGCCCGCCAGCCGATACGGCAGGCGGCACGCCACCGGCCCGCGGCCGACCGCACGGTTTCCGCAGATCAACCTACGTCCACCGGAACGGCAGACGTCGTCGTCGACCGAGAACAGCCAACAAACTCTCACACAACCGAGAGCATTTCAAAACGGCGGACCGATCGCCGCTTCGACACAGATTGCCATTAAGCGTGATGAGGAATTCCGGCGAGAGTGATGACGAGCAGGACCGGCACCGGAGAGCAAGAGCCCACTGGTGACGAGTGATTGCCAGCCGGACCGACAGACGCGGCAGGCTCGCTGACGGCGCCGTCAGCAGACGGGAAGGCTCGATACCGACACCGTCAGCAGGACGTCAGCGGAGCAGCGGACCGTCAGCGGACCGGCAGCGGACCGGCGGCAGCGGGCCGACAGCGGGCCGTCAGCGGACCGACAGCGGTCCGTCAGCGGGCCGACAGCGGGTCGTCAGCGGGTCGTCAGCGGTCAGTCAGCGGTCGTCAGGTCGTCAGCGGACCGTCAGCGGACCGTCAGCGGACCGTCAGCGGACCGGCAGCGGACCGTCAGCGGACCGTCAGCGGTCCGTCAGCGGGTGCTCGCTGTGCTGGGCTGGACCAGCCAGCCGGTTGGAGCGTTTTTACGACAGGTCCGGTGTGCCACTATCGCCGGCACATCTGTCCACCAGGCTGGCCCGGCCAACCCGGCAGCCGTAACACAGTCCAGATCTCACAGTTCAGTGGCGACCCGCCGTCCAGGCTGTGAGCTCTACACAGCGGTCCACGAGGAGACCCGCCGGTCCTGCCCAGCCCGACCGTCACCACCCGCCGCGTGAAAGGGGCCGTTCCCACGCGGCCCTGGAAGACGAGCTGTCCGGGTAATCTCGCTGAGATGCAGTGCGATCGGGCAGCCGGTGGGCGCTCGGGGGATCGGACTGTATCCTGGAGACCAGCGACTACTGCCAGCCAGATTCTGTCTGAGTGTCTGCCGGCCTGTGAGAGCTGAATCAGCTATTTAGACCAGAGGTGACGATGCGCCTGCACTCTGGAGGGAACCCGAAGCAGTCGGCCGATCTGGCGGCCAGGCACGACCCGGCGAGGTGTCAGAGATGGCAGTCCGGCTGCGTGGGCGTGTGGACCGTGACCCGGATCCTGGACGTGGTGACGACGAGGTGACGATGGTGGTGACCGTGGTGACGAGTGTGACACGACACACACCGCGGAAACATGACATCAGCTGGGGGCTGACCTGCAGCGTCAGCGTCAGCCCGTCTGCCAGACAGCCTGCCGGTCACCGTGGAGCCGGGCCAACTCATCGACCACGACACGCCACCTCTCCAGCAGATCCGTCACGGCCTATAATCTGCCGTAGATACTGACTGCAGCCCGGATACAGGAATTCACAGAACGTGGCCGATACAAATACAGGCTGGATTTGACCTTAATTGATCTTGTATAGGTGCAGCCAGGCATTCGAAATTAAGTTGATTAGACGTTTGGACTGTGGTTTGTAGCAGTTGATATGTTCTGCCCGGCTAATTAACTCATTTAACAGTGCTCGTACCTAATTAGCGTGACTACATAGCAGATGTTTGCTGGAGCTGAGCCTGACATCTCGTTAATGAAAGACACGAACAATGCAGCCGGAGTGGTAGCGAGTAATGCGTCATCCCGCCCCACGTAATGCTTACGTGAAAGAAGTCACAGCATGCGGATAAGTGCATTCATGGAAAGTACAGCCCAAGGCTAAGTTAATGAGTTGCATGACATCAATACACATGGTCATGGACTATGGAGGTAGAATTTAATAGAAAACAAGTAAAGTGAATGAAATCAAAGCTTGTCGGTTTACACTATATCCAGGTCAGCGCCCGTCGCACCGTCGTTCGTCGCACCGTCGAGCCGACGCGTCGGTTCTGGTTTATACAGCAGCTATCTCACGCATGTCCCCTGATAGCACGACGAACGCCGCCTTCGCCGCCGGCCCTGCCCGATAGCAAGGCGCCACCGCCGCCCGCTGCCCGCCGCCCTCCCTGCCCGATAGCACGGCGCCGGCGGCGTGGCCCGACAGAGAGCACGTCCCGGTCCCGGCGGACCCGGCTGAGATAGCCTCAGACCCGGCGACGGCGACCAGCCGCGGGCCATAACTCATCATCGGCGCCCCACTCTGAACCCCCATCAGCCATCGCTCTCCAGACAGCCGCCCCCAGAAGGACGCCTATCCGCCGCCTCCTGCCGCTGCCGCCGCCGCCGCCGCCGCCGCCGCCACCCCTCAGCCTTGAGCCAGTTGCGAACGGCGTGCCGTTCCGTCGCTCGGTGGCAGTGTGAGAGAGAAGTGGTGAGGGACAAGGGAAGATACCACGCCGGCCAAGTCACGAGCCGAGACCAGGGTGACGCGACCGCCGCCACCGTGAAGCCATCTAGCCGTGGGACAGCAGTGACGTGACGCGATGGGACAGACAGCGGCCCGGTGACCACTGACCCCAATACGTCAACCGCGGCACAGTATCACGTCACCGCGGCACCTGGGATCACGGTTCGCGACGCGGTGACCGCGAGGCTCAGGGGCGGCCGGCGGGTTCCTGACCCATCACGTCACTGCGTCACCACGTCATCAGTCCTGACTTGACGCACCCACGTCAGCCGACCCTGCTGGCCACTCCCGGCCAGCCACGGGGAGAAACCTGCGCCTCATCCTAGCATAGCTATCCGCCCCGCCGCCCATCATACGTTCCCGCAGCACGGACACAGACGTGAGCCGAATCTAAAACAGGCCCCGCCTGATCTGACCGGCGCGCGGGACCGGCGCCGGCCGCGGTGGCTGCAGCTAACGCCAGCGGACGCCAGCGGACGCCAGCGGACGCCAGCTGACGCCAGCGGACGCCAGCGGACGCCAGCTAACGCCAGCGGACGCCAGCGGACGCCAGCGGACGCCCGCGTGTCTCCGTCCAGGCTCACGTCCGGTCACGATGCCTTGCTAACCCAGTTTGGCTGCCGCTGTCAGCTGCACCGGCGGCCGGTGAAGAGTAGACCGCAGACCGCTCCGCCAGCCCGCCTGGCGCGCTGGTTAGCATTGAATGACAGCCAGCCAGCCGGCCGGCCGGCTCAGGCGGACCAGCCGGCTGCCTCGGAGAAAGCCGAGCCGAGCTGCGGCCGTGCGGCCGTGCAGCAGCGGTTGTTCCCACCGAGCACCGAGCTCGGTACGTGCGGGGAGCCACCTTTCGCCAGCCGGCACCTGCTGACGGACGTTTCACTACACCGCGGCACGGCCCGACACTTTCGCTGACACACCGCGCGGCACACACGGCCCCACCGAGTGGACACGTCCGAGGTCAGCTGCCTGGCCCTGATCAGTCACCAAACCGAGAGACCAGCCACCAGGGGCAACACAGTCCTTACTGATGGTGATGATGAGCCCAGTCTCTAGTTGGCAGTCTCGCCTAGTCCCTCGGTGTTCTCTACATCATATATCAGTCTCTCCTTCCCTTGTGACCAGTTGTTATGTTTGAGTTTTCGTCTCCCCGTGCACCTGTTGGTCTAGGTGTAACCGACTGACTAGCTATACATCCGTGGTTGCCACGTGGTAAGTTGCCACTCTACGTTCGGCCGGCTTTACGCTGCCACTGAGTCACATCCAACGCCGTCCCGGAACCCACACTCAGGCCAAGTAGCACCTGACTACATGTGTACTCACAATAAAACAGTCACACTTCTCGACTCCACATCATCACTACTCGAGCTGAGTCTGAGTCACACCCGCCCCGCCCCGGTACTCACACTGCCACGCCGTCGGGCGGCTCCCACAGGCACTCGCCCGTGATAAGATTGGCGTACATGTGCTCCCGCGTGCGAGGCTCAATGATCTCCACCCACTCCATCCTGAAACAAACAGACACACGGGCACCGTTAGCGCGGCGATCCTGGCGGGTGGCGACAATACAGCGGCGGCAGACGACGCATTACGCGCGACAGCAGCGCATTAGGACGGCGTTACGGGCGACAAACAGAGGCAGACAGTGCCGCTCCCAGGCAAACAGCGCAAAGCCTTTCGCCCCGTAGCCTGCCGAAATCGACAAATTGTGAACGGTTGAGATTTTCCCTTTCAAACTGCAGTGCCCAGAACCAAAAATATCTGAATTTTTCGAATCTGGCATTGGTTTACTCTGTTAACCTCGGTAAGCATATGTAAAGTGCGATCGAACCTGAAGTTCGTTGACGGAAGCGCATGCAAATAACATGTCATATATACATGTAACTTTATATAAAGGTTGACGGTGATTGACGCTTCGAGACACATGCCAGCGTAGTCGCCAGAATGTTCTGATGCTGTTCCGACCCAGAAACTGCGCCCCACTCGCCCCTTTGACTGCTACAGCAATTTTATGATAAGGTTATGTGAGGTCAATACAGGCAAGGTTAAGCCTATTCCCTGCGGGGCAGAACTCCGTTGGTTTGGTCGCTTGCTGCTCTCCAACCGTTACGCCTAGCGTCTTTGAAATTTTGTGATTATCCTAAAACTGAATTGCGCGTGTTTCGACAAAATTTCGAATAATCGGTTTCTTTCTCTCAGCAGAGGGGGTGCCCATTTTCGAACCCTTTTTTGTGATTTATCCTAAAACTGAATTGCGTCCGTGTTTCGACAAAAATTTCGAAAAAAATCGGCTCAGCAGAGGGGGGCCGCCATTTTTCGAACCCCCCCCTAATTATTATTTTTACTTTTTATTTTTTGCTCTCAAAACATGCGCAATTTATTCTTCTTCCGATATGCCGCAGCTGGTTTTAGTGCGGATGACAGCTTGGCCGTCATTAATTAATGCCGGCTAATCGGGAAAAGGCCCCACTGTGCAGCGGTGTAACGGTGTCATCAGAGCACGGCGGCACACTACAGGGACGCAGCGGTGTCTGAGGCAGGTGGCCGGCACGACACAACTGCAGGCGTGATCTGCTGGCGTATAAGGCTGTTGCTGAGGAGGCATGCAGCCGTTACACAGGAGGAGTTAGTCAGGACTGTTCACCAGCTGCTGGCATGTCCAGCTGCCGTCAGAGACATAACACAACACGACACGGCACAGCAAGGCACGTCACAGCACGGCACGACACGACACGACACGACACGACACGACACGACACGACACGACACGACACGACACGGCACGGCACGTCACGTCATGGCACAGCAAGGCACGTCACGGCACAGTAACGGTGACAGCTCGGGCGGACAGAGGCGGTGACATCATGAAGCAAACGAGCGAGCCGGCGACACGGCCAGCTGACAATTCAATGAGCCGCCGCCGCCGCCGCCGCCGCCGCCGCCGCCGCCGCCGCCGCCGCCGCCGCCGCCGCCGCCGCCATCCATCAGCCGCCGCTCAGCCGCCGCTCAGCCGCCACTCAGCCGCCACTCAGCCGCCGCTCAGCCGCCGCTCAGCCGCCGCTCAGCCGCTGCTCAGCCGTCCCTCAGCCGCCGTTCAGCCGCCGTTCAGCCGCCGTTCAGCCGTCCCTCAGCCGCCGCTCGGCCCGGCGTGTCTGTGAGCGGAGTGATATCGCGACTGATACCTCGCCGCCCGGTTACGGCCACTCAGACGTGCAGTGGTCACTGGCCAACGGCCGGGCCGCACGCCAGACACCGTCGTTCGGCCGTTCGCACTCTGCCTACGGCGCCACTTTCACGGCGCGCGGTCAGAGGTGACGCGTGTGTCGTGCCTTCAGGGACGCCGCCAGGACGACCCCAGGACGTTACCGAGACGCCACCGGGACGCCGCCAGGGGAGTCACGCCAGATTGACGGCCGTTCCCCGTTGTCAGGACGCTCCGAGCCGCGTCGCTTATTGACACGACCCTCGTAACGAATCCACCCTACCCATACGCGCGTGGTGGGGGCGGCCGGACATTGTGGAACACTGTCGGCAGCTGCCGCCCGTCTGTCGGAATCAGTGGCGTGCACACGCGCCCCCGGTACTGTGGTATGTGACGCGCGCGTGACAACAGGGGGCACGGGGATACTCTCCCCTTCAGGACAGGATAGGACACTCCATTCACTCCCCTACGCTCGACCCCGGAAGTCGGTAGGGAAGACATGGTTCAGACATGGATGATGGTTCAGTGGGCAAACCTGACAAAACGGTGTCAATACAAAGTTACTGGGGTTTACCGACATTCTGAAAGCACCAGCCAGTCTGAATACATGACGAGTTTTGCAACGCTTCAAATGGCATGCAAACCTTTGTATGCCATGTGAATCGTTAGTAAAACAGCATGGTATACATTCGGCAAGACGAATGCTCTCATGTTTATGCTCCACAGAAGTATTTATTGAAGTTACCAGCGAGCGCGGCCAGCATGCGCGCCTCACCTACGTCGCGTGAGTCACAGCGTCACCGGTGGCGGGCGTTCTCCATATACGGCGCTATCGGTGACAGCACTGCAGCGAACGGGACCGAGCGTTAGCAGCGCAGCGCAGCGCAGCCGGGCCGGAGCGGGCCGGCAGTCCGACCTTGTTGTTGATGTGGAAACCGGGAGCGTGCAGCGGCAATCTACATTCCCAGCGTCCATGTCAAGGGTGGAAGCGGCGGCGCCATCCAATTAGAGCAGGAGACCGGCCAAGCGTTACAGAACAGGCGATTTGGCGCCGATGGCCTCCACGCTGGCCGCCAGTGTGGTCAGCGTGCAATGGTTTATCTGAGACAGGTGTCCGCAACACTGGCGCCGCCGCGCCTGTGGGAATCGGGTCACAGGCTGTGGCCAGGCACTCAATGCAGTCGGTGTAAAAAGGTGTCCAGGCGATGGAGAAAAACAACGCCTCTTGAGGCTCCGACAGACTACAGCGATCATTGATTTGCCTTTGCAGTCAAACAACAATGGCTTCGTCTCACAGCATGCAATGGATAGACAGTGTGGCATTCTTAGATTGGACGGCACTGAGCAAAGTAAACCTACTCACACCTTTTCTTTCAAAGGATTAGACGAACGAGGGAATATTGCTAAATCGGAAGTATCTCTGACAGTTTAGAAAGTCGCAGCTACTGCCTCCCCGAACAGACTCACGCCACCTGGTTACAATAGATCCACCAGCACCACCACTGTTCGATATTCATACGCCGAGCGTTCCACCGACATGAAAGAGTGCCGCCGTGCTGCCGTTACATCACCGCTCCATCACACCCGCGCGTGCCGTGGACAATGGGCCTCTGTACCGGTAGGCCGCGCGGAGCACGACAGAACCATCTCCGGGCTGCGACAGGCGGGCCGCCGAGCATGCATAAAACATGAGCAGCAAAAAACCGCCAGGTCAATTGGTGACATCCGCTGCTGCCCCGGCCGGCTGTGTTATCGCACGCCCCCCGGCTGGTCCAGTCCGGGACGAGGCTCTCGCTCTCGCTGCCGCCGCTGCCGCCGCTGCCGCCGCTGCCGCCGCTGCCGCCGCTGCCGCTGCCGCTCGTTCTTCACTGTCATGGAACCATTGCTGAAGCGGCAGCAGCAGCGGGACACACTGCGGACCCCGTCCTCCCGTCCCCCACCAGACATATGGAAACAGACGCTGCGGACAGACAGCCAGGGAACGCTACAGAGTGACAGGCTCAACACACGGCCCTGGGCTCAACCCAGCAGCTGACCCGCTTCCGACCAGTGTCAGTTGACACGCCCCCTCCCCCCCCCTGCCGGTCACGGCCGGGCGGTGACACCGGAGCCGGAGCGCGTGTCACCGCCGCCCCCGCCGCAGGGGAGGGGGAGAGGCATACCGCCGCCGCAGGGGAGGGGGAAGGTATAACCGCCACAGGGGAGGGGGAGGCATACCGCCGCCGCAGGGGAGGGGGGAGGCGCCACGCCGCCACACCGTGGAACGGGAACGAAGCCGGCGCTGGAGACACCCCTCTCTACGGCTCGGTGGGAGAGCGGGGCGGCCTGACCTTGTTCAGACAGGGAAGGGTGAGGAGCGGGGTGGGGCTCTGTGGACAATGGCATGAGAAGGGTGGCAGCCCCGCCCCGTGCCGGTGTCGACTCAGGAGGGCGCCGAGTACGTCCCGACGCCGGCGGTCGTTAAACGTCGTCTAGGCCAGCTTACGGCCCATTGTTTTGGCCGAGTAATTTACCGAGACGCCACTCGGGTCAAGGTGACCAGCGACATCTTCAGCGTAACGATGGCCGCTTCCATATTCACGAGAGCGACCTCAGTGGCACGGCGGCACGCTCTCTCGGCCCTCACGGATCAGATAACGGTGTCCGATTGCGCGATACCGCCCGGCGGGTCGGTGGGTCGGCGAGTCGGCACGGATCGGCCACACCGAGTCGGCCGGGAGGTGGTGCCAACTATCGACCCGGTCACGCCTCCGCCGTCACATTCCCAGCGCGTCAGCCGTCACGGCGCCCTCGTCACGTCACATTCCCAGCGTGCGGGCCGTCACGATCCTCACTCACCTCGACACGAGCGCTGCACGATCACACCGAGCGGCGATCGACCGTCCGAGCGGCGACGGTCACCGCCGCTGGTCCGATGACCGCGCTCCGGTCACCGCCGCTGGTCCAATGACCGCGCTCCGGTCACCGCCGCTGGTCCAATGACCGCGCTCCGGTCACCGCCGCTGGTCCGATGACTGCGCTCCGGTCACTGCCGCTGGTCCGATGACCGCGCGCTGGTCACTGCTGGCTGGGAGAGCTTGGGCAGCACCAGACACCTGACACGGCGGCTCCGGCTGACCTGCCGCGCCGGCCCCGACACGGCGCTGACAGCTGCGGGGGAGCTCAGCGCGCGACAAAACCTCTCTCCTGGGACGCAGCTCTGCCGGGCGTCCCTGTCTCAGCAGACGGCGGTGACGGCGGGACTCGCTGGGCCCGAGTCACACGACCTGGGATTAGTACGGCACGGCGACACGCGGGGCCGGCCGAGGTCAGGGTGGCGGCGAGACTGTGAGAAGGCTGACGTCGGCACGGCAGTCCAGCAGCAAGAGAACAGCGGCACCAGCAGCAGAGAACAGCGGCAGAGACCAGCGGCACCAGCGGCAGAGATCAGCGGCACCAGCGGCAGAAACTAGCAGCCGTAGCGACAGCCAGGACTGACACTGCTCGGGAAACCACCGCCGGCCTCTGACAGAGACCGGATCGACCAGCAGCTGCCAAGCGGCGCCTCCGAGCACCGAGCGTGGGAGGTGGCGACAAACGGCGTCCGTCCCACAGCACTCCGCTGGCGCTGACTGACCTGGCACGCAGGAAACGTCCCACACAACACGCAGCCCACTGCCCAGCACCGCCACTGCCGCCGACACGCGCCGCGGTGACTTCTGAGTCCCCTGACCCCAAGCCAGCCGTCTCAGCCGCGCCGGCGCATGTCATGTGCTCATAGCTCGCACCACGGAGCGGCGGTTGGCGGGGCGGTTAGCACCAGCCGAGCGGGCTGCCGCTGCAGATAATCGAATTACCAGGTCGGCGGAGCGGCGGTGATGTCAGCTGTCACGAGACGAGCCGTCACGTACACGTGAAATCAGCTCGGCATCTGTGGTGAGTGGTGAAGTGGTAGTGTGAGTGTGAGATGGTGAGTGGGTGAGTGGTGAGTGGCGAGTGGTGAGTGTGAAAGTGGTGAGTGTGAGTGGTGAGTTGAGTGGTGAGTGGGTGAGTGGTGAGTGGTGAGTGGTGAGTGGTGAGTTGGTAGTGGTGAGGGTGGAGTGGTGAGTGAGTGAGTGGCGAGTGGTGAGTGGTGAGTGGTGAGTGGTGAGTTGGTGAGTGTGAGTGGTGAGTGGTGAGTGGTAGTGAGTAAGATGTAATGGTGAGTGGTGAGGTGGTGAGTGGTGAAGTGGTGATGGTAGTGGTGAGTGGTGAGTGGTGAGTGGTGAGTGGTGAGTGGTGAGTGGTGAGTGGTGAGTGGTGAGTGGTGAGTGGTGAATGATGACTGGTAGTTGGTGACTGGTGTGTGGTGGCTGGTGGCTGGTGACTGGTGACATGACACATAGGTAGGCGTGATGATGGGACGGGGAGGTACGGAGAGGCACCGGAGAGGCGGCGATAGAGCCGTGCGTGCCGCTAAGTTCAGTGGCCGCTAGCCAACGACCCAGCTCAGCAAATGACAGAAGGGCACGCCACCAAATGGCGTCTTCTCAGGCCTGGCTCCAGCAGCATTCCTGGTCGGTGGATTCCACTCGGTCCCGATCGTAAAAACGGACCGGTCGATCGGGGACTGATGTTAGACTGTGACACCGGAAAAAGTAATTTCACCAGCAGGGTCAGCGCACTCAGCACCATGACATTAAATCAAAGAACCTATAAATATCCAAACCGAAATTCCAAGGGCAAGCGAACTTCTGGAGAGAAACTTCTACCTTTGGTCCTCCAATTTTTGCAAAGCTCTACCATGTTGTTAGCTTACATGAGGCATGAATTTAAATTGAGCCAGAGCATTGACCTGGAACGAAAGATCGGTATCAGCCGCTGGTGTTCCGACTCCATCAAGCCAACAGCGAGGGGCGTATTCAGCTATCGCCGTCTCGCCGGCGCCACGGCAGTTAGCGGAAGCAGCCAACTTCAGTCAGCCCTCGCTGCAAACCGCCGCCGCCCCAGTCACCGCCGCCCCCGCCCAGCCACCACCCCTGCCGCCGCCGCCGCCCCCGCCCCTGCCGCCACCGATCACTGACGGCTGACACGAACGCCGTGCGACGGCTCCGTTCCCGAAACCGACGAGCTTCGCGCCCCACAGCACGGCTAACTTAGCCCAGACGGCGTTTCCGGAACGGCTCTTCAGCGAACTGACTGACCCGGGCGCTGACACAGGGGAACAGCCCTTCACCGGGAGAATGGCCCCCGTCCCCCCCCCCGCCGCCGCGAGCCAGCTGTCTCAGCAAACTGGAGTCAGGGAAGACTGAGAGTGGGGAGCGGGGGGGGGGGGCAGCGGCAGATGACGTCTCACTGAAGCCACCAAGGGCGGCTGCGGACACTCGGCGACAAACGACGCTCTTTTTACCAGCGGAGCGTCCAGCGGGCTCTAATGAAGGTTGTTAGCGGCCCTGCAGCATTCGTATATACAACGCATTACGCATTACACACGCCGGTGACAGACCACCTAGCTTGCCGTGCCCTGGCGGCACGAGGACAGGACACGGAGCGCCGCTCCGTCGCGTGTCGGTATGTGACGTCACGTGTCGGTCTGTGACGTCACGGGTCGGTCTGTGACCGGAGGTCGGACTGCAGCTGTCACCTCTGTCTGACGGCCGATTGAAGCTGTCATCTCTGTCTGACGGCCGACTGAAGCTGTCACCTCTGTCTGACGGCGATTGAAGCTGTCAATCTCTGTCTGACGGCCGACTGAAAGCTGGTCAACCTCTGTCTGACGGCCGATTGAAGCTTGTCACCTCTTTCTGACGGCCGACTGAAAGCTGTCATCTCTGTCTGACGGCCGACTGAAAACTGTCCCACCTCTGTCTGAACGGCCGACTGATGGCTGTCATCTCTGTCCTACGCCGACTGCGAGGCTGCACCTCTGTCTGACGGCGATTGAAGCTGTCATCTCTGTCTGACCGGCCGATTGAAGCTGTCATCTCTGTCCTGACGGCCGACTGAAACTGTCACCTCTGCCTGACGGCCGACTGAAGCTGTCCACTCTGTCTGACGGCCGACTGAAGCTGTCACCTCTGTCTGACGGCCGACTGAAGCTGTCATCTCTGTCTGACGGCCGGCAGCCCCCACAGAGGTCACCTGGTGTCGGTTAGTCACGCTGCACCAGACATCCCCACACAGACAGCAGTTACCCCGCCCTCAGTCCTCTGTCCCCATTACAGACCTCCGGGCTTCTGCCTCCTTACAGACCTCCGGGCTTCTGTCTCCTTACAGACCTCCGGGCTTCTGTCTACATACAGACCTCCGGTCTTCTGCCTCCTATAGTCCTCCGGTATTGTCTCTTATAGTTTCCCGGTCCTATGTCTCCTGTAGTCCTCTGTCTCCTATAGTCATCTGTCTCCTATAGTCTTCTGTCTCCTATAGTCCTCTGTCTCCTATAGTCCTCCTGTCCTCTATCCACTGCCCCAGGGGCGGCTGGACGCTGTGGCGTGCCTCGGACACTGCGGCGGCGCAATATCGCACTCCAGGGAATCTCATAACGGTGGCGGCTGCTGACCGTTGACTCTACACCCACGGCCGGTAGCGACGCCGACAGCGCCCCACGGTCCCTCAGTAACAGCAGAGGCGGCAGCCGGGGCACGTCTGCCGCGCTGGTCGTCTGGTACCGCAGCGTGACGGTCACACCCGAGTCACGGAAGCCCCGCGGCGCTGCACTCCTCGTCCTGGAGCGGGGGTCCCGGCTGAGGCAGCCGAGTCGAGAGCGCAGTCCGGGCTCAACCGCCGGGCAGGGCGTGGCCATGGCTGCCATCGTCATCACTCAGTGTCACGGCAGTGCAGGCCAGAGCCAGTGTACCAGTATACCGGACGCCAGTGCCAGGTGTAACCGTAACACCGGGCGCCAGTGCCAGGTGTAACCGGTTACCCGGGCGCCCAGGCCAGGTGTACCGGTACACCGGTGCCGTGAGCGCCGCCGACAGCGACACTCTGCAGCAGAGGCCAGCTGTCTGCGGCTCGGCGCGGCGACATGGCATAACAAGGCCTTGGCGGCACATCAGCGCCGCTCATTGCCGACTGCAGCGTGCAATGAACGCCGTCAGCACGAGACGACGGCGGTCCCGACGGGCAGGCAGGCAGCAGTCGGCTGTCAACGGGCATGTAACAAGGATCTAAACGTGTGTTGGCGACCACATTCCGACCAAACCATATAGTGCAGATTTACGACGCTGTAAATAATGCTTAATAGAGCTTGTCAGGAGGACAAGGAGCAGTAAAAGCAGTCCAGGGGATCAGAATCAATATCCAGTCACGAGTTGTGTGTCCTACGTTTGCCTCTGATCGGCCGTCACAGCACAGTTCGCAGCTCAAGGCCAGGCGCGCTGCGGACGCTTCCTGCCGCACAGTTCAGCGTCATGGGACAGGGCAGCTTGTTGAGTGGCCAGTCTCCATGGCGCCACTGACACCACCTGCACGCCTGTGTGTGTGGTGTGTGCGGTGTTGAAACAGACCAGCAACAGGAACACTCCCATGGGCACCGCCAAGGCAGCCGGCATAAACAGGTCGGCCAGGCCGGGCACACTGCTCAGTGCTCAGTATATACACCCAGGCGGCTGTCAAACACGATCCGGGCAGGGTCAGACAGCTGCTAACCGCCGATCAGCACCGACCCCACAGAACGAACACACAGCTCGTCACATGACCGAGGAAAACACCGCGCGGTGTAAAACACGGTCAAAACCAGACTGAAAACAGCCATTTTGAAACCAGCTAGGAATATCTTCGGGCGTAAGCCGTAAGCCAGACACAATCCTATTGTGGGCGGGTGAACATAGCTCGCAAAGGGATGTTTCCCGTTTCCCGTTTAGTTGTGGTCATGACGTGAGCGAAAGGTACATTGTCCTCATGACGAGAGAGAAAGGTGCATACATTGTCCCGCGTCTACCAACCACTAAGCAGCACGAACGAGATCTGGAGGCGGCTCGAAAGCTCCATAGAAGCTCTGCATTCTGCATTCTATGGAGCTTTCGAGCTCGTGAAAACAACGTCAAAGGAAAGACGATTCAAAACCATTACACTTCCCCAACGTACTATATCTCATTAGCATATCAGACCTGACATTCGTCCCAATCACCCACCCTTCCCTATACGAGGTGTAAATTTCCAATCATAAATCACACCACACCTCTCATTCCTTGTTTTGATTCCCCTCCTCGTTATCGGAGCGCGAAATTACGCTCCCGGCTGATGAATGTTTAATGGCACGGCACCGCCAAACAAAAGGCCTCCCGAGCGCACCACACCTGCAGCACCAACACCACGCCGCCGCCGGCACCGTTCACAACCGACCGGTCAGGGGGCCTGGGGGCATGGCACATCGCTGATCGGCTCGGCAACAGCGGCGAGGAACCATGCCGCAGCTCTCAACAACTCGTCAGACCAGCTGTAACCGCGACATGCTGAAAATGGGCCCACATAATGGAGCAGAGTAAATAATGAAATAAGCTCCGCATATTTGGAGCTTCTCCGTAGAGGGAACAATGTTCGTCCTCTCAACAAGCACACGTACAGTCTGTGTTATATTTATGTTCCCTTTTTTGGTTTATGACTCATCTAGCTTCACTTCTGTGTACATGAAGGACTGATTTAAGGGAACATGTGGTACCTTACCAAGATAGGTAACACATGTTCCCTTATATCAGTCCTTCGTGTACACATAAGTGAAAGTGAGCTTTAGAAACTAAAAAAGGGAAGATAAATACCATACAGGCAGACGATGAACTACCATGGTAGTTCACGCTATCTATGACACGTGCAAACAGAGCCAATCCACCGGTGATTTCACTTCTCTATCAGAATGTGCATTGTGCATTAACCCGTTGTTGACACACGATGCAGGGTTGTTTGACCGCTCACCGATCTGTCATGCGCGTGTTGACTCACAGATCTGCCATGCTCGTGTCTCATGTTTGATGCCTAGTGCGCGGAGAGCAGATTCAAAACCTCGCATAAGACGTCCGTGTGAGTCGCGGCACCGGAAGGAATAATGCCAGCTTCAACAGCCACCCATTACCGGGAACATGGTCATTAGTCCACTGCGATGCACGGGAATAACGCATCCCTTTCCGGTGTTCATAACCACTCTGACTCGCCAAATGCCGTGCATAGGGTGTGTTCCCGTGGCGCCCCGAACCTCCTCCAAACTCCTCCAGTCTGTGCAATAGGGAATGACCAGATGAACTTGGAGAAAGTTAGAGGAGGTTATAGGCGCCACGGAAACAGACCCAAACAGTACGTGTTAGCATACCAAATGGCGAGTCTAGCACGACGGCATGCATATATTCACTATTCAGAGCCAGTTTATCCAGAGTTTATGCATGGGAAATTCAACAAAAAACTACTCCGTATGGCCGCTTCACCAAACCGCAGCAGGTTCCCATTCAAACCACAGGAGGACGCCATCACCATCACAAACGACCCCTCCTGGGCCTGACACAAGGAACAGAGCGTGACTCATCCGACCGGTGTCGTCTCTGGGAGAGCAGCAGGCCCGACACCGGCCCCCTGCAGCGTCTCCCCGTCTCTTCCCTCACCCGTTACAGAAGCTGGTCGGTGGGGCGACGTCCAACCGATGTCCCCAGCGGGGCGGTACCCGTGCTGGGTGGTCGATACCGACACCAACCCACCCCGCCCGACCACCCGACACCGACACCGCCCCCAGCGGCTCCTACCTGGTCATGTCGCGGAGCCAGCTACAGGTCAAGCATCACCACCGCGGCGCCGCCGTCCCGCTCCACTCTCCTCACAGTCACACACTGCGGGCCGCCGCCGCGAGGTCCACTGGAGTCGCCCAGCTGACTGACTGACTGGGGCGGGACAGTTCCGACCCGGCCGCTCTCCACGGGCCAGCCGCAACAGCCGGCCGACGTCCGGTCCGTCGCCCTCCGTTCGGCGGGCCGCACGCCACACGCCACGAAAACAGGCTATTCTGGTGCGGCCCGGCCAGTAGACGCACGCGCCCGCACTACCCCGCCGCTCGCGTCGCGCGCTCAGCTGATAACTCTTCTGACGGCGACGGCCGCACCACCAGCGATCGCTACCGGCTTTCCCATGTGGGCGGCGCTCTGCGAACAGAGCCATCTATTGGCAGAAGGCAGAGTGTTGAGTGTGGACTATTGACACCGCAATGCCGTTGAAATACGACCTGCGGTGGACGGAATGGCTGAGCAAGCGTACAGAGTACGGACTACGGAGTAAAGAGGAGGAACATCCCTGGTCTCCTGGATGTCACCGTACACATCCCGGACACACCATGCTGGATTGTCTTCGTTTCTCGTTCCGCTTTGTTGACTACCTATTAGGTACCTACTCAATATGTGACTTCTGATCGCTGGCTGGTCCAGGAAAGGGCCGATCCGACCGTGGTCCCACCAACGATGTCATGTGTCTTAATTTATTGTTTACCGAAAAATTTTCCAAAGAATATAACAAATTTTTGCAGGTTTGTGTTGATTAAAATAGTTCGTTAACAGCAGCGTAGTCCTATTTCACGAGAATCTAATTTCGCTTCGGTGTTTTTTTTTTTGCAGAAAATGCAGTTATATCTAACCGAGTAATGTGACGCAACCACAAATCAACAAGTGGAATATCAATCAAACGTAATTGGCTGTCAACACCCTCGCACCGACGGGTTCCCGAGCCAAACTTAAGGAACCAACGGGGAGGGGGCGGATACACAGATAAACGATCCCCCCACCCCACGAGATCTCGAACAATAAGCAACGTAGCGAGAAGCAGAAAACGGCGTTAGGTAGACCGTAAAGAGTAGAGAGAAAGTACCGGTGTTTGTTTTAATCAGGTCAATATTGAAGTAACCAGAGGTCAAAACAGGTCAAATCTTCCCATATTTCGAGTAAATTGAACATTGCTTCACATGATCCGGGCTAGCTCGGTAACTGAGATAGCTAGGAACATACGGTAAAAAGCAATGGAAAGCCCTTGAAACGCTTTCTGCAACATGTCCCAGATTTGAGATAGGGTCAATAGCTGAGGCTCCAGAGGTCAGTAAATGTCAAAATGCTAAATTTTGCGGGTAATTTTTTGCTAATAATGTCTTATGTTTATAAGCTAAATAAACGCTTTTGTTATCATCGTGTTTCTCTAGTCACGGCGCATCGAATGGTGTATTGGATGACCTAGTTAGATCAAATTAGATAATTTGACCTGGCCTGACCCGAGATCATGTCAAGGTCAAGTTAAATTTGATATCACTTGATGACAATCGACAAGAGAAACCGAATGGTGAAAACCCTATCACTCTGCCACACGTAGAGAACGAGTTATTGTACACAAACCAAATATGTCCGGGGGCACATTGGATTTGACCTCAAAGAGGTCACAGGAGAAAATTTCCATACACATTCTTCTGCTTAGCTCCAAAATAGTGAAATTGATGAAAACTGACCAGATTTAGGCAGGTTTGTTCGATTGGTGCGCATTTGTATTTGCTCCCATCGACTTATAATTGGAGGTCACAAAATTGACATGACCTCAGGTCACCGATATAAGAAATCCGAGACACACGAATTGTTATATACATATATCCTGATTACACACTGTGAGTTTCAATCTATTTGGTTAACCACTGTGGCTTTGGCATGATGTTTAACTTTCTAAAACGTGACTTGAGGTCAGGTCATTTAATGTGACCTGACGACGTGACCTTAAAAGTTAGGAAGTCAAAACTTTCACAAAGTGTGAGTAATTGATGCCCAAACAGCTGTGCGAAATTTGGCGGAACTTCCGCGACAGATCGACCACCGCCACATTTTTTATTTGGATGAAATTTTGACTGAAGGGTTATCTTATGCCCTGAAGTCGATTTTGACATCGGCAGACCACTAAGGTCGACGGTTTTCGAGATATACCCTCGAGCGTTTTCGCGAGGTCACGCTGCATAATCTTTGGTGGTCTGTAGCCCCAAAACCACTGAACATAATGCATCATATAGGCATATCGTCGTGACCGCAATGAAGTGGGCAACATTCTGATCGTCTCCGATTTTCATAATTCTGACTTCGGATTTTGATGACGTCACATTTAACAAAAAATGTGCCTATACCCCTTCCCCGTTAAAAATGGAATTTTTGGGGTTTCATATTAAAGCTTTACCATTTGCCTCGAGAAAGAAGGAAAATAAAACATGTACTTTTATTTTTAACAATGTATTATATTTTTGTAATACTTCAGTTTTTATTCTTAAATTGTAAATAACATTTACTCAAAAACAATCTAAGAAAGAATAAAATTGAATGAACATTTATTGTTCAGCTCACCAAGTTATACAATAAAGACAGTTTGAAACGAAAAAAGTTGTTATCAATCAAATTTATGACGTAAATTTATTGAAATTTGGGAACATTATAACTCAAAAGTTGTCAATGGGTTTCAAAACCGAAACATATTTGTATTTCTTATCTAATTTTTCATTTTCGAGGTATTTTGTTAATTGAGTTAAATTAAAAACAAATATTAAATTAAAAAGTGAAAACTTTTTTGTTTGGGGTTTTGTTACGTTTCAGATTCCAGAATTGAATTCGCCCTGAAATTAAGCTTCGAAGGAGACATTGCAAATTGATTTTAATCCATTTCGAAATTTCAAATTTTGTCAATAAAAACTGGCTTTTGGAAATGCCTGTACTTTTGTCAAACATGAGGTAGAGGTTTTAAAAAATAATAATTTAGCTGATGAAATTGGCGAACTGTTGTTAGAAGCTGGAAACAAAAAGTACAATACATTTGTTTGCTGTTGATGCCAGAAATAGCAAAAAACGTAAATATAGGGTAAGCACAAGCAATTTTTTTTTTTTTTAGTTATAGGCTTCTGAAAAATAGACTTAACGCCATGTTGGAGCTTGTAGCCTACTCACATATGGTCATGTGGAGTTGTTGACACTAGTCTGTAGAACATTTAAGTTGTCTTTAATTATGTGTTTGTTTATTGGGGTTTTCGGGCGCGCCGACAACTAAGGTCAATTTGCGCCCAATGTCCATGTCGTTAATTATCAAGGGTTGCCTTTGAGGCTAGGCATGGGTGTTTCCGGTCACCCCACAACCCCCAAATGCAGTGCAAGTGGCGGTATTCTACTGCAAATACCCTTCAAATGTTGCTTTGGCAAAAAAAAACAGAAGTATTCAAAAAACAAAATA